>JAULBS010109373.1:0-15218 GCA_032355785.1 Symmetromphalus regularis | reverse complement strand
CTAGTTACTACTAATAAAGGGCTAGTGACTTTTTTAATGAACTAGTTACTACTAATAAAGGGCTAGTGACTTTTTTAATGAACTAGTTACTACTAATAAAGGGCTAGTGACTTTTTTAATGAACTAGTTACTACTAATAAAGGGCTAGTGACTTTTTTAATGAACTAGTTACTACTAATAAAGGGCTAGTGACTTTTTTATGAACTAGTTACTACTAATAAAGGGCTAGTGACTTTTTTAATGAACTTGTTACTACTAATAAAGGGCAAGTGACTTTTTTAATGAACTAGTTACCTTTAAATTTCTACCCCTAACTATTTAAAGACATGCTTTTATCCTTGTCACTCCTGTGGTTTATGGAGAGGTCAAATTCCTAGATCCCTTTGTCAAGGAAAATGATATTTCAAAGAAAGGTGGCTATTATATTAGATGAAAGATACCAATGAAAGACAGAAAACTGTAAGATATACCCTACATTAAAAGTGTGGAAGTATGGCAAGATGCATAGGATTCATGCTAATTAATATACTATTATGTGCCTAGCTATTATTAGACACATGGCATTCTGCATTTACATTTGTTTAGAAAGTAGTACTATTTCATTTCTTAATGTCTTCTAAATATATCTATTTTATTTGTATCTATGTAAATATATATGTTTTAAAACTGGATTTCTTGACTTCTATTGTAATGAACAAACATATTATTTTAATTAATTGGAGTCTTTTAATGTTAATAAATATGATAAATTTTTCATTTTCACTATCCTCTACCAACTGGATGATTAAAGTTTGTGATGATTGATGAATTAAATCAACAGTATTTATAAATAAAATAAAACATTATTACTATTCAATAATATATTAATATTAGTGTACCTCTCCAATTCATGCAGATGCAATATACCAAGACTACATTTTGAGACCTACCCAATGAAAATATATAATTTATAGTGTGTACAATTAGAATTGATAACTTGTCTTACCAATACACGTTTTCTTGTTTTCTTGTAGAATGTACTTGGCTGCACAACTACAGACTGGACCATCTGGAGTGTCTTGACATTTATGTTGGCATCCACCATTTCCTACAGCACAGGTTTCTGAAGAAATATAAGAATCAGCAAGTTTGGAAAATAATGGTCACCAACTGAAATATTGATTGACTGAAACATATTTTATTGCTTCTAAAAACAAATGGATTAGGTACAAGATTTCCAACTTACTACGCTTCTCCAATATGAACAAAAATGAATATTATTGAAAGAAAGAAAGAAAGAAATAGAAAGAAAGAAAGAAAGAAAAAAGAATAAAGAAAGAAAGAAAGAAAGAAAAGAAAAGAAAAAGAAAGAAAGAAAAAAAGGAGAAATAAAGAAAAAGAAAGAAAGAAAGAAAAAAGAAAAAAGAAAGAAAGAAAGAAAGAAAGAAAGAAAGAAAAAGAACAAAATGAGGACAAGACATTTTTATCTATGTGTTCCATAATTTGGCATAAAATATATTATGCCAAAAGGCATAAACATACAATAGACCTAGCTGCAATTTAGGAATAAGAAGAAACTGGGGTATACTGAGCACACTAGAATAGCTGATCCCCGGGTACAACACATTGTCCTTTAAACAGCACATCTGCACCAACACAGTTTCAGAAAATAACATGGTAAAAATGTGATATTTGTGTTGCTTCTTATCTTTTAACAGTGGTAATTGTGTGTATGGGTTTCATTCTCTTTCATCTCAAACTTAGTGGGATTTAAATCTGGTGAATATGCTGGATAGGGTAAGATATTGTTACTGTTCTTGGGAAGATATGCAGTAAGTAATGGAATAATTGTTACTAAGCAGAAACATTTGAAGTGGCATAACTACAAAATCATTGAAGTGGCATAACTACAAAATCATTGCAGTTTATAGCACCCTACAATAAAATATGATAAAAATGCTGACAAAAACGAAAATGAATGTTTTAATTATATCAGCAATTACTGAGCTGAAAACAGTGTTTACTGGACAAATGGATGGGCAGATGAATACAGAAAAAGACAGACGTACCAACACATGTCTTTCCATCTGAGTGTATTCTAAATCCTTCCCGGCAAGCACAGGTCAGTCCGTGCGGAGTCGACTTGCAGTGATGTGAACACCCCAACATATTCTGACACCATGTTCCTACTACACAAAATACAACCAACAAGAACATTTAGTGTAAAACATTTTAACACATTCACACCCTAACATATTCTGACAATAGGTTCCGACAACACAAAATACAACCAAGACAAACATTTAGTGTAAAACATTTTAACATATTCATATCTATAGAAGACTTTGTATATAAATCCCTAGTTGTAAGATATTGGAGATGAGTTTCTCATTTGATTGGAATGGTCAAAGGAGCAGAAGCTCTAGGGAAGAGATCAGAACCTTGTGTAGAAAGTGGGTTATTGTTATAAAATAAAATTTATTTATAAAGTTATTTCCTTTGTGAAATTCCCCCTAAAGCTGTTATTGAATATTTAAAATAGAAATAAACTCACAAATACATGTCTTTCCATCTGAATGAAGACCATAGCCAGCATTACACTTGCACTGGAATGAGCCCATCGTGTTAACACATTGGTGTGCACACCCACCACGTTCATCAAAACATTCATTCACATCTGTAGAGGTAAAAATAAAGCAATGAAGCATAAGTATTAACATTTTATGAAGATAGGTTTTAACATTTTATGAAGATAGGTATTAACATTTTATGAAGATAAGTATTAACATTTTATGAAGATAAGTATTAATATTTTATGAAGATAGGTATTAACATTTTATGAAGATAGGTATTAATATTTTATGAAGATAGGTATTAATATTTTATGAAGATAGGTATTAACATTTTATGAAGATACAGTAAGTATTAATATTTTATGAAGATAGGTATTAACATTTTATGAAGATAAGTAATAATATTTTATGAAGATAGGTATTAACATTTTATGAAAATAAGTTATAACATTTTATGAAGATATGTATTAACATTTTATGAAGCATACTACTTTTGAAGACATTGGCTCCTTCTCTGAAATATTTTGCTTATTACTATTTTGTTTACTCATTAAATTCTGATGCTTATTTGTATTCTTTCATATATAAAAAAAACAATATTTGAAGAAAATTCATTGATATGAGAATTCATACATGCAACCATTAGTGCCGTAGCCGGATGCTGAAAATATATGAGGCTAATCTGAAGAGGGACTCATCAGGAATTTCTGCAGATTTTTTTTTCCCCCCATGATAATGATATTTATTATCCACATAGTTCAAGCTCCCAGCATCTGGGTTTTCCTTGGCATTTTCCCCTCTCTGGCTATGCCCCAGGCCCCACTATATGAGGCTACCAGAGTACAGTTTTATGAGCATGGTCAGAAAAAACCACAGACAAGGCAGTTGCCTTAATGCTGGCTACAGCACTGACCCTGATACAAATTTGGTTGTCTTTGCACATATAATTATTGAGAAACCAGTAGTACATGGAAATAATATATCTAATCATAGTTGCCAAGGGCAGTCATGTGTGCAAGACACCGTTTCATGGGTCGAATCTCTCCCTCGGTCTTTTTTTTGTTTTTACTGAGTAACATATTGTATCCAGTTCCTTGATGGGAAATACTATGTTATACAAAAAGGACACTCTGCAAACATTTCTGCACATGCATCTGAATAGTGTCAGAAATAATTACTATTAAACCTCATTTTTTAACTTTTGTTGAGTCAAGATGAAATCCACGTTTCAAATATTGACAGAGCCTTTAAATTTACTAGGGCTTTCTACACGTGGCAACTTGGATCTCATTAATGTATGGCATCACACATACCTATGCAATTGTGTCCATCAGGTGCTAGTGCAAATCCCAGCATGCAACTGCATGAATAATTGCCTGGACTGTTTTGACAGGAATGTACACATCCACCATTGTCATATTCACACTCGTCTTCATCTACAAAACACAAACTACATTTATCATATCTATATAGGCCCGCACAAATTCAAAATCTGCATAAATGAAGAAAAAAAAAATTGCATAACCTATTTTCATTTGCATAACCGTTTGGGTTTTTTTAAATGGAGAAACAACTTTATTTATTTATACCAGGCCCGTACGCAGGATTTTCTTTACGGGGTGCGTTTGTAAAGGCCCGAATGTTTTATTTTCGTTTTAACGTTATTTTAGTAAATTAGCGTCAATCCAAATTTGCATTTAAGGACATCAACCCCTCCCACGCTCCCCGCCCCCTGCGTACGGACCTGTATACGAACTGTCAAACGAACTACATATCTATAACAACTGTCAAAATATGTCCGTGCACTTATGTCTGGTTTTTGACTCTTTTCTCCATTAACTGTTACTCCAACTTACACTCTTTTGGTTCTGAAGCAGCGATCAACACTACTTATATATGTATATACTATTACTCATATTATATATTACTCAAATTTTTCGTTAAAAATTCAAAAATATACGTGGTACGTTTTGGAATCTCCCAACTTGTTATACAGTCATAAAAGGTCTAGTATCACAGTGAGAAATTAACAAGACGTTTGGTGTATTACCATCAATATGTGACACACTATTAATTGTAGATTATCTATGGTCTATAACGTATTTTAACTAAATGGTAAAAATAAAAACAGATCTGGAGACTGTCATGGTCCAGTGTCGATTCATCACTACATACTTGATATCTAATATAAACTTTATCAAACATATAGCTTATTATATATGTGTGTTTAACCTGACCAATCAGCTAGACTCAAATCATAAATTACATCCCTAGTATGTGACTTTAAAAACCTTATTTCCCCAGGTGCCTTTAAACAATACTGCAGGTCCCAGGCCTACATGTGGTCATTTTTAAATGTATCTGGTTTTAAGACAATAGTCCATTGTACGCCCAATTACTCACCAACACATATTTTCCCATTTCCATAAAATCCCTCTTTACATCTACACTTGTAGGATCGCCTGGAACTGAGACAGATTGCATCCTTGTGGCAGGAGTGGGTCCCTCGTTCACAGTCCTTGCCTACAAAATAACAATTACAGAGCATTAGATTATATAAACATTACATTTAGGTCTTCTTTCCAAACACCTGGGACATGTTGGCGACCTCCAGAAGACGGCAACGTCCAGTGCCAAATCTTGATTACTGATATAGCGGTCATAATAAGATTGAAGAAGGAGAAGGTCTTCTTCCATTGAGTGTTCAAGAAACCAATTCAAAATTTGGGTTTTTTACGTTAGATTTCAAATGAACAACTTCATTTGCAGTTATCAGCAGATGTTATGAAGGTGTCACAAGAACATTACTGAAATGCAAAGCCGGTCTCCCAGTCGGAATACACTAAACGCAAAGATACTTTCTTGTAATCATGATATAGTTTGAAAACTGTCTAAAGATATACAAAATCAGACTGTCTAATCGAAAAAATATATTTTTAAATCACACTTTTTTCTTTCCATAAAATTGCGTACAAAAACGAGCACTTTTTATTGGTAGAAGATAATAATGTAATTAATCGTGTAACATTGTAATTAATTGGATATTCTGAAGTCAAATGTTTGGAAAATATTGTTGCACAGGAAAGTTATCTCCAAAATAGCTGGCTATTGTTGTGAGAGTGTCACCGTTGTGGAAAAGCGTAACCAACAAATCTTTGTGATGTGGTGGTGTAGAAATCTAGTGACAAAAAAGGCGTCTTGTGTTTTGACATTTTTTTTTGGTCCTTTTTGAAAACTGCACCAGAAACAATGCTCTGAAAACATGAAGGATCATGTGCTCCAGTTTAGCGATCTGATCCTTAATCAACCGGACATTTAAGTATCCTTTATTGACATCTTACCCAAGTTTCTATCCTTCAAAGATAATATTTCCGGTGTGTTTCAGTCACTGGCACACCCAGAGGAGGGCCAATCACCCTCTTTCACATTTGTCTATCTTGCGGTGTTATTAGTGATTTCTGTACAGTTAGAAAACAAGATAAAACGAGGGATATTGTAAATTTGCCGATGACGTCTTGTTACAAATAAACTAGTTGAAAGTGGATCTTGCAGCCTTGTTAAAAAGAAGGTAAATGTTTTTTTTGTTTTTTTTCTAAACTGTACTTTTGATTTGTATTTTTATAAAATGTGTAAAACGATGGACATTAATTGTGACTGAAACAAATGTAAACAAAAGTGAAACTACATTGACATCCTGTCACAAATAAATCAGTTAATGCAGGAAAGACCTGAAAATGTTTGTGCATTTTTGTATAAACTCATTTTAAGACTGTTACTTTTGACCTTTTTCTTTAATGTAATAAAATTGTATAACAATATCCATATAGAGACTTTCAGTGTTTATTTGATTATCCTGATATAAAATTATACCGTTGGAAACAATCGCTTGTCAGGTGGTACCATATGTTGATGGGGGATTTGCTCATTGCTGACATTCACTCAACTTGTGACCTCTTCGCACGATATACAAATATTACTATGTTACTATTAAGATGATAGTAGTAAATTACGTTTCTCAACATTCTCGTGATTTCCTTTATTTCTTTTTATCACAATAGGCGCCTAATTTGTCCTGTGATAGGACATCGAACTTTCAAGCAGAAGACAGTAGTTCAGAACCTTCTGGATGCTGCCATATTTGACTACGGGCAGTCCAGAACAGAGGGGGCCTGTTGGCGTGGGCCTACGATTTCGAGAGGGCCTACTTCCCTTGGTATTTAGCACTGATTACAAAAATAATTAGTGATAGGCCTGCACAAATTGCACGAACGATCGTTTCGTTCGTGCATCGGTTATGTTATTTTATTTAGCATAACCGATTTACAGTTCGCGATAAATTTGCTAAATAATGTTTCTATATAGTCTTTTCTCAGAGTACAAACAACTTGACTAATTTCCGACATGTATAATTATAATTACATACAACAGAAATTATAAATATTAGTCAAGTTAGAATAATTATGTTGGGAAGTTTAATGTATTCTCATTGGTTGTTAGATGTCGCCGAAGGGAATTCCTTAAAAATGCAGCCAATCAGAAATTGCAATGATTTTCCGAATTATTTGTCTTTCATGTCTCTACATCATCAATGGCCGGCCCCGGTAGCGCTTTGTTAGGTACTGGGATCAAATTTCAGTCGAAGCACTGGATTTTTAATTTCGATACCGGCTCCAATCCAGAGTGAGTGGTTTGTAAGGCTCAATGGGTAGGTGTGCGCCACTTTCATTGACCAGTGGTCCATAGCTTATTTATCAAACGCCGTGGTATGTGCTATCCTGTCTGTAGGAAAGTGCATATAACAGATCCCTGGCTGCTAATCGGAAAGAGTAGTCTATGTGGGTTTCTTCTAAAGACCACGAGTCGTAAAATACCATAATTATGTTTGCAGTTGCGGATCTAGGGTGGGCCATTTTATTCAATACCTATTTTTATATTTATTTTTTTCAGTATGTAGAATTGATAAATGGCGAAGAAAATGAAATAAAATAAAACAAAATGAAATTAATAAATAAACATTAAAATGTCCTACAAACTATTTAATAATTATTAATGTGTTCCATGAAACTGATAATTTATTTTGTTAGACCTAATCAAATGCAGAGGGAGAAGGCGTGAGGGACATTGGGTGTGGGCATTATTTCCGGCTGGCTACGGTGACGCTATCAACATCCGGTGAGGAGATAAGCCCTGGAGTTATCACTATTTCTATAAATAGACGCTGATAAGGTTGTTTTACAGAATGCTGCATTTAACATAAACATTTTTTTATTCGCTTCCATACAGTTATCTAAAGGTGATCACTGTCTACTGATAAATACCTGTAGTAATGTCTGCACTTATTTTAAATGCATCGCATGGTCTAGTCAAGTAACTTCGTGTCAAAACACATAATATATTTTCATTACAAAAAAAAGTGTTTTTTAATAAATAAAAAATTAAATGGCAGAATGTTATTGAAATTTCTGTGTTGATATGTAAAAAATACAATTCGTAGAAACAGGCGTAGCCGAAGGGGCAATGCCATCCCCAGTCTACCCTTATATTTTCCTGTCCACTTATTGTACATGCCTATCTTGCAATCGTATTAATATTTTATGTGCTATTGTCGAACCTCCCCTCCCCCCACACACACACCGGTATAAAATCCTGGTTACTCCAATGTTCGTACAATTAAATATTAAATGGTTTAGACTGGTTTTATCGTTTTGATTAAAAAAAATATAATAATAATAAAAATATTTTTAATAAAAAAAAAATAATAATAATTTTTAAAAGAAAACTTAAAATAAGACTATTTACAAATTACAAACTTCAACGTTCCACTAATTACTGAAAGTACTGTTTTCAAAAACATTAATATCCTTGTCCTTATTGTGCTTCAATTTATTTTTTTGTTTAACGACACCACTAGAGCACATTGATATATTAATCATCAGCAATTGGATGTCAAACATTTGGTTATTTTAACACGTAGTTAAGTGTGAACTGGCCTCCAACGGGTTTTGATTCACTGTCTTCAGCTTGAGAGTCGGATGTCCTACCACTGGACCACTGAGGCTCACTGTGCTTAAGACATACACCATAAAGTTAACCTATTTGATCGTACTTACTGCAATTTTCACTTCAAGTGGCAATCTTTTTATCGCAAAAAATTCTGAATAAGTGGAATAATTATCATATTTTGTTCCCACTTCTCCCACGCTACATTAGTTTCGCTTACCTCGTTTTCTTCCTCTTAATAGTTTGGGTTTTTTATGTTTTATTTTGCTACTTATCACCAGCGCAATAAAAAATAATCCACTTATTATTTTTTTTAATTCTCTCTGGAACTGACTATGTGAAACAGATGGTGAGTTAATGTGTTTATCGTGGGCATCATTATTAACCATTTAACAGTACCGGTAGTTTGTCATATCTTGGAAAGGTATTTTTTCTAATAGGCAGAGCAGCAGGCTGGGAGAAAGATATCTTAAGATTAGGTTGGTTGTATTTATTTTCGTGCTTATATCCAATTAAGGTTCAAGCACGCTGCCCCGAGCACACAACTCGGCTTCCTGTGCTGTCTGTCCAGGACAGAGGTTACAATTAGTAGGAGAGACTAAACCCGCTGCCGCAACACTAATGCGGATACTCTCATGGGCGTAAATCCTGTGAGTGTGTTTGTGTGTGAGGGGAGGGGGTGGAGAAACTGAAATTAAAATGCCGAAATAATAATATTTACCTGTATTTCTCTTTATTGTATCAATGTAACACCTAACCATGTCGTCTTAGCGCAAATAAAGTCATATCGAAGTACACGAGTGGTCTATAATGGCATCAAACCTGGGGGTGGGGGGTTGGGATGGGTGGACAGCGGGATGGTCCATCATCCCCACACACACACACTTTTTGGACAGGGGGATATTCCGTATGAAACCCCCACCCTCCACACACACATACTCTTCCAGGAAAGGATTTTCGCCCTTGGCTACGCTTATAGATAAGCAGCAAGGGATCTTTTATATGCACTATTCCACAGATAGGATAGCACATACCACGGCCTTTAATAAACCAGACGTAAGTGCAATACACTTGAGCCTTGCGAAGCACTCACTCTGGGTTGGATTAAAGATCCCATACCTCTACTGAGATTTGGTCCTGGTACCTACCAGCCACGAGTTGGATAGCTTAACCACTGGACTACCGAGCCCGATGTGAAATCACTGGTGTACCCAGGATTTTATATTAGGTTTTACTGGCTTTATTATTCTGGGCAAAACCGAGCGATAGTTTGCAATTTTGTTCTTGCGGTAAATAAAAGTGTCCGTAAAGCTGACCATACACTCTTAACTGGTGGCACCCCCACAAGCCCAACTGTTATATTTATCCTGAATTGTTGATTGTTTGTTTGTTTGTTTGTGTTTTGTTGTTGATGTTTGTTTTTTTTTATTGTTTTTTTTAACGACACCACTACAGTACATTGATTTATCAATAATCAACTATTGGATGTCAAACATTTTGAGATTTTTGGCGTGTTTTGAACCACTGTCTTCAGCTTGGTAGTTTGATGTCCTACCACTTGACCAGAGAAGTCACTTAATAGAGAAATTGAGTCCTATACTCTAAAGCACGAACACTTTCTGGAACCAACTCGAAACCAAACCCACCAACATGGGTGTAAATTCCGGGGGTGGGGACACGTATCCAAGTTTTTGGACTGGGCGGCGCCTATATAAGTATTACACACACACACACACACACACACACACACATTTTGCTTCGAAAAACTTAAATTAAAATGCCTAAATAATAATTTTTACCAGTATTTCTCTTTATTGTATCAATGTAACATTTAACCATATCGTCTTAGCGCAAATATACCAAAGTACACAAGTGGTCTATAACGGACAGGGGAGGGGGGGGGCGATGTTCAATCCCCCCTCCCCATTTCCTGGAACGGATTTTCGCCATTGCCCACCAGACATACGCTTTAATCACACGTAAAAATTCAGCATATGAATTTATAAGATTATTTTGTCTGGCCCGTTGATCAATTTGTCTACCAACTTCAACACAGATAAACATATTTTTAACAACTATATTAATCAAACTGACTGTCACGTTTCGTAATAAAAGACAGGAAATAAATCCAGTCTTAATAACCCATGGAGGTGCTTCTAATTTCGTGATTTATGAGAAGAATTATAGCTCATAATAGATTGCTAAAACAGACGAGATGGGAAGTTGTGGGCGTTAGAATCCCACAGACAAATTATCAACAAAAGAAACATTTGGCGAAAAATCTTGTGTGTCTAATATCGTAATCAGAATGCGACCTCAAGACATCAGTTCCGGTAGATGTCGTCTCGTAAGTTATTAAATCTAATTAAATTTGAAAACTAGTCTCTAAACAACTGTAATCAGTTAATATAACTACCGTTTCCTTTGCTGAGTAATATTTTATATTAAGAACACAGTTTTATCAATACTTTTATGTGGGTTTTGTTGAAAAGATGCCAGACAAATAAACGGATACTTAAACAGAAAGAATGATTAAATGTGCTCATGATATTACGTGCTGTAGTTCATTGTTTTGGTGAAATGGTGAAGGGTCTGGTAACAATGCAATGAGAATCCGTAGAGTTTTCACAAAACTCGCTAAGTCCACGAGAGGTTATATTATTGAGAAAAACTGCTTTACAATTTCCAAGGAATTTCATGCGACTTTTGGTGACAAAACTAAGAAATAACTATTTCAATAAGTTTGGATAACCACTGTTATAACAGCAGACTAATGTAATTCAGGAGCGTTGGAACGAAATTCATATTGGGGGATGGGGGGAGGGGGGTGCTGTTCCCGTTTCTGGACATCAGAATTTGCCGGTGAATAATTTAACTATGACTAAAGAACATATTTATGGTAATATGGCTCCAACGCCCCTGTAATTTATGTGGTTATCTCCATTTATCCAAATTATGGACTTAACAACTTTTGTAAAAACTACTTTTCCTTAAAGTCAGTATGTCCTGGGTATTAGGGAAGGGGCGCGAGTGACGCAGTAAGTCGTTTCTCCCTTTAAGCATACACGTAAATGTCTGACTGCTTGTCAGATGGAATTAATGTTCACATCACTGAATCCCGCTATAGTGTTTATACATTTCAATTTACATGTATGTGCTGATGGAAGCATCTAGCGCTGTGCGGGGAGCGGGATCTAGCTCAAGTGGTAGCGTGTCTGCCTGTGAACCGGTCGGTCGTCGGATCGATCCTTCTCAGTGGATCCATTTGCAGTTTGGGCTATTTTCCGTTCCAACCAGTGGTCCACAACTGGTTTATCAAAGGCCGTGTGGTCTGTGTGGGACGGTGCATATAAACGATCCCTTGCTGCTTATCGGAAGGAGTAGCCTATGTGGCAGCAGTGGGTTTTCTCTAAAAGACATATGTCAGAATGATCATATGCATGACATCCAATAGCCGATGATAAGATAAAAATCAATGTGCTCTCGACGCATCGTTAAATAAAACAAACTTTACTTGAACAAACGCCCTCACAGAAATTATGATTTATAACTGATACACATTGCTAATTATTGACTCTCTGGCCAAGTGTATCAATGATTCTGAATCATTCAAGTGATTTTAAGGAAAAAGCTCCCCATCACTTCTGTAGGGGTGTGATTATGGAGAGTGTAAAAGCTCCCCTGCACCTTACTTGGGGAGTGATTTATAGCTCTCCTCTACTTTTCAAATGTGAAACCCAGCAGTATATACCTAATACCACCATATATACCTAATATACACTGAATAAACATTGTGTTTGAGTGTCATTAAACAAACATTCCTATCCTTTCCTTTATCTTAACTTGCAGAAGTATAATGAAATGCATTCCTTTCTTTTGGGCTTATCCATAAAGTATAAGCTATTTTGAGACCCACCAACCTCCTTGTAATGTCAAAATGTAATACACTGTCAGACATTCCTATACATTCACCCAAAATTAGCAAAACATAATTTATGGATGACTCCTTTCTGTAGACCCTATATCATATAGTATAGGATATTAAACAAGATTTCATTTTATATCAAATTAAGGTCCAGAGTGAAATTACTTTCATTTGCTCCAGATCTTTAAAATTATTAGGGACATAAAAATTAAATGGAATAAAGTTTAATATTCTATTTATTACTCATCAGTTTTATTATTCAACATCAGTTTTAATCATTATTCTAGAAATATCCATGTCCAAATCCATTGTTTTTGATGTCGTTATTGTTTTTGAAATTATGTCATTGGTATTTCTGACCAATCATGTTACTCACATGTGTTATGACCCACTGAATCATAGCTGTTTGATATGAACTTGGATATGTTGCACCCTGTGGATATAAATACATAAATGTGATGTTATGAGAATTACAATTCTGATAGTACTTTGCTAATATGTGCCTTGCTATAGAATTTTGTATATATTATATTTTTGATGGTTTTTTTTGTGTGTATGTGTCACATACATATTATATAGCTTTATCACAATCTTGTCCAATAATGAAAAAAACTAATACTGTCAGGCACTAATCTAGCTGGCGAAATGAGACTTATTTTCGCCGAAAGTTCGCTGAAGTCGCCAACTTGTTAGCAGTAGTGAGAAGACGAAGTCACCGTAATATTTTGCTCGAAGTGAAAAACAAATTCCAATAACTGACAGTGAAACCGATTTGTGTAGTCCGAGTTTCTGACGTAATTAATAGCCGTCTAACATCAGAAACTCTTGACCACGATTTGTGGTGCCAACCAAAACAACACTAACTAATCTTTACACACAAACAAGTAACAAATCTCGCATGACGCGTGTTTATTGTCCCCTTTCAATGACCGGCTATTTCTGACAACGCGGAACAGACAGTATCGAGCTTTGTTCGGTTACGTAATATGAACAAGAATTCCAGTTACTTTGCCAGAGATACACTTAAAAACTTGTCGACTGCTGATTTGGTGCTAGTGTTCAAAGCCTTTGGAGATTGGTCTGCATGCACGCTTTTAATTTAGCTTTGCTAAAATATGGACATGGAAATGTGGTCTACTAATACATTTTCAATAGTTTCTAAGATAATGGTTTTGATTGGTTGATTGTGAACCGTTGATTGCTACATGGCTTTTCTATTGGAAACCGGATGCTTTTGTGAGAAATAAACCGTACGCTGAGCTCGAAAAAGTGTCTCTAAACGAAGTTTCGTTCCACCTATCACGGCACTAAAAAATGTCATCAGTTTCTAATGTCATCAGTTATTACTATATTACATCCAAAAGTTTCCAAATTTTAATCCTGTAGTTTTCTTTAATTAAACATCAAAAATGGGATCTATATACAGACACGCATTACGTATTACGTCCTTATACTCAGTTTACGTCACGTCACTATCAACAAAGCGTATGAATTATAAATCGACATAATTTGTTATTTTTTATGCTTCCTGTCAAATTATAGTGCCAAATATTCATTTCATGTTGATGAGAATATAAAGTGTTCTTATTTATCAACACTAGCAGATGTAATTTTACTGAATTCGTTGGTAATTCTCCTTCCAAATAAACGAAACTCAAAAATAAATTTTCCAACGGTCAAGCTAAAAATAGCCCTATAAATAGGTCGGTTAAGATAGACATCGCGTGCTCAGAGGAGTCCATGTGCTGTGAACAAAATGCATTTTCGCATTCGAGATGTTGATGTCTGTCAAATGTGTGGTGTATGTAAATTATACACTCCTATACATGTTTAAATTTGAGTCATTATGTTCAAGGCTGTTTGTATAGGTTCGAATTACTCCCACTGGACCCACTGTCAGAGCAGGGGAGGGGGGCACATATCGTTAATATTAAATTATGTTGCCAATGCATGCCCGTCGTTGCCTGGCTACACAGAGGAGATGTCGGCGTGGGGGTGGGGTGCTGTAGTGGATCCAAAGGTCCGGACCCCACCCCCCACTTTTCTCGTATTTATTATTTATTTTTTAAAACCATTTTCCGAGTTGAAGGACGTGAAAATTAACCTCATTTTCTCCAGTCCTATTCACTCATCACATTTGGACACCCCCCCCTTTCAGAAATGAGGTGGAGATGTAGAGTGCACATCTTTCAAAATATAGTACGATGGATCTGCCCCTAACATGATAGGTAATATAAGATTAGTGATTTAAGATATTATATTTAATTCCAATGCCTGTACTATGCTATGCTATGCTGGTTTATTTGGAAGGAGAAAAACAACATACAACAAATTTCACAGGTGCATAGGGTTTTTATTTTTCACCCAGTGGTCTGTTACTGATATATCAAAGGTCGTGATATATACTATATATATATATATATTTTTTGTAAATGCATATAATAAAAATACTCTTTGCTGCCAATTGAAAATACATATGGGTTATAAATACTGTATGTTTGACATAATTTTATAATAGCTTCTGGGGTGTCTATAAACAAATCAACTTGAAGATCTCTGTTATCTCTAACATTAAATGTGGTATTTTGTTGTTGGTTTTACCAAATTAATATATATATATCAAATTTTATTTTTATCGTCACTGTGATCGATAAAAATCACATAATTTTGAGGCTAATCTTTCTTAAGGAAGTTACAACAGTTATGTGCAACATCAGGTTTATTATTTCAACCATGGCTTT
>JAULBS010109362.1:0-15219 GCA_032355785.1 Symmetromphalus regularis | reverse complement strand
ACCAATTTTCATCATTTTAAATTATGATGAATATTATAAATAAATTGACCCAAAATATGTAATAAATCTTTAACTTGTATGAATGTCTGAGAATATGAGCACAATTTTTTTTTAATAATTATAGAACGTCCAGTTTCATCCATTAAATCAAAGGAAGTAAGTATAGTTACAAACCAAACTAATTTGGCGCAACACGTATAGATATCAGTGTAGTCACATATTGACCATCTTTTGTTTCCAGTGACGTTGGAAAATCTGTTTAATTAATAAACTGTGCTATTTGGAGACGAGTAATAATGTTTTTGGAGAAAATCCGAAATTCCATTTCAGATATGCTTTTCTGCAATTCTGTTCGCGTTTCTGTTATCGTGTAAAATCAGTGCCTGTACACTAGCCTAAACCAAAAATCCACTTGCCAAAGTCAATGGATTATTGGATAGAGAATTTGGTGAATCCTTCAACAGAGTTATAACTTTCAGTTTCAAATAATCACATTATTAAACATGCATGTACATGGATACATTTATTTAAGGATGTGTACTATAAATAATGGTTAAATACGAGTTTCTACATATTTAGAAGAAAAAATTCATACAAATAACTTTAAATGGTAAATGCAGATAGTTGTCTTTTTAAAAATTATTTTATTAGTGTTACAGTAAAACTAAAAAGAAAACACCAATAAACTTTTATTTAAAATGATACAAATGTGTATACTTGAAATTAATTTGAACATTGTTGTTGTTTGTAAAGATGATTTTAAATAACTTGCTTAGTTTCCTTTATTATTAAATAACTTAATATATGTATGTACATACAAAAATCTTTCATATATATATAAATCAATAATTTATTTATTTTAATTTTTATTTTCATTATATTTGCAGTTCCTGAACATACTGCAAGTTACATCAGACAGTTGGAAGATAAAGTCAGACAACTGGAAGAAGGGAAAAGACAACTTGCCCAGGTTACAATTATTTCATGTACCGTACACATACCTTTTAACTGTTTCTTCTTTTTTATTTAACATCACCACTACAACACATGGATTTATTAATCATCAGCTATTTGGTGTCAAAGATTTGGTAATAATACACATAGTCATATGAGAGCCAACCTTCAAGGGGTTTTGAACCACTATCTCCAGCTTGAGATAATGTGAGAGTCTTCTGTACTGCCACTAGACCCTTACCACAATTACCAGTAGTTTTGATGTGTGCCCACATCCAGTGTGGTTAGGGTACGTCCCCCTATGTCTTAAGTGGAGTGCGCTTGGGAGATAAAGATAGAAAAAAGGGAGAAAAGAAATAAAAGGGTAGATAAAAACTGCCTTAGTATGAAAAGGGGACTTAGAATAGACTTTTTATTATTATTGGAAGTTTACTATTAAAATATGTTTACCAGTCAGCCTAAAATTTAAAAAATAAATAAATGGGATATCATTTAATTTTGGATGCCCCTTCTAAACTCTGGAAAATGACTCATTTAGTTCTTTTAAATGTTTGCTCTGCTTTGAAGGGTGTAATTTTTTTTACTTCAAATTGAAGTTGTTAAAACAGCTATGCATATAGATTTAACATTTTACATATGTAGCTAATTCATATTAATGCCTTTTAACATTGCATGGTGTTCATTCCAGTGTACCACACAGTCAAACTTTGATAACTTCAAACTGACGTTGTTAGTGAAATCATTGAAGTTTCAAGAAGTTCAACTTTACAGAATTCAAATATTGACATGTACATGGACAATTGTAATGGACAAATACCAATTTTATATTGAGAAAGCGTCTTCAATTACCATTAGCTGAGATAAAGGTATTTTGTTCAACTTGATTAATGATCAATTATTCTTTAATTACCTCCATTTTCGCACTTCAAGATTTGAAGACTTTCTGATTAAATAAATAAGATTAGAACTGCAAAATGATTTTGAGATATTGAAGTTATTTATTGACATTTGTATTTTCAAAATCCTTTATTACTCGTTCAGTCAGGACTAGAACATCATTATGGAAGATGGATGTTTTAGAAATGTTGGAGTGAGTTATCACAGTTTGACTGTATTTAAATGTTTTTGTTCATGATCACTAACATGTATTGTGATGTAATCTTTTGTTAGAGAGTGGAGAGAAATGGAGCAGAAGGCTACAGACCATCTGACCGGCAAACACCAACTATACAGGTATTACGACTACATGTACATGTGGCATTTTGTTAAATACTGCGAAACACTAGGAATCATTTTATAGAATTTAATTGCTTGATAAACATTGAGAATGACAAAGTAAACAGTTATTACATCAGTTATGTTCTTGGATTTAGCTCCATTTCTCACAAATTATGAATGTTGGTCCATTTTGAAAATTAATTTTCTTTCCATAACACAATAACAGTGAGTGACAGCATATTTTATAAATCTTTTGAATAGTGATTACCAGTCCTTGATTGAGAGAAATAAAGTGCAGTACAGAGTTACGTCCCTTCGAATTTTCTGGTTCTTTGTCCATTGATTAATAAGTTACCATTTTAAACTCAGTTAATTGAATGGCAGGCAGTTTAATGTATATGCTTATTTCTTCCAAAACTTAAACATTAGTTACAGTTGTGGTTTTTATTTAAATTATACCGTTTCATACTATAATAATAGATTGTTAATTGATCATCAAGTAGGGATCATTTTGGTTAGCAAAACTGATTACCAGTTACGCATGTTGTGTAATAGGCATGATACTAAACATAACTGTCCCTGTCAGATCATCTTATTCCTAAAACTATTGTCGAATTATAAAAAAAAAGACATAAAGGCAAAACATTTTATTGCATGTCATTAAAAAGGTCATAGTATTAAAAAGACACACTTATGAGAACAAAAATGATTTATAAGCATAAAACTCAATTTTGGACTGAAAATGAATATAACATTTATTTTCTCGGTTTTTGAAAGGCTAGTTTAGAAACACTAGCATGTTGCCCAACTTTTAAAACAATATTTTAAAGTGTTTTTCTAACTCAAATGCTTGCTAACACTGTTTTTGTGCTTTGTATTGGTGCATCATGTAGTTAACTATATTAACAAGCAGAGTGACTTCTGTTCCACTTGCAGCCAACATCGACCACTGCGACGAGACGTACCCGCCCAATGGGTCACTCTCAGGCTGCTAGTACTACTCCAGCTGCATCAGCAGCTACCAAGCCCGAGGCCGTTGTGCATGCAATGAAGGTTTGCATGGTTCCCTTCCTGCATTATTTAATATTTTAATATAACATACCTTAATAAACATTTTTAATTTATTTAAAAATTAGCTTTTCCTACGTGGTGGTCTTTTTGGCTCAAAATATAAAATTTAGATACTACATTTAACCTTTAAAGTTTAATGTAGATGTTAAAAATTCATGACTAAAATGTATATAATTTTGTTCATGATATTTTGGCATCATTGGAAACCTATAAATTGTTGTTCAGTGTATACATGCATGTGTGATGTCTTAATTTCAACAAAAGTTTGTATATCTGTTTTGAAATAACCTGTTTTCCTTTCTTGAATGGTTGTATTTTTTGCATGATATTAAAAATCAAAGCCTTCTATATTTTATGCAGTACATGAACCTTATCATAATAATATTAGCAGTGAAATAATTTTAATAGGATAAACTGTTTTGTTTTTTCTCTAAAAAAAATTCTTTTTTCTTTAATATATATAAAATTAAAGTATTGAGCAGCTAACATTATTGTTTTCAAATTTGCATGTGTAATTAAAAACATATTTTACCAAGGTCCTGTAACTGAAAGCAAGTATAAGTATATATGATAATAGATTACTATAAGTCTTACATTGCTTAGAGTTACAGGTTTCACAATTTAAACCCGCATGTTTAAAACTTGTCTTGATTAATAATTGATGAAAACGGTTTGCCTGGTATTTCAGCATAATACCATGAATAATGGTTCTCATGAATCATTCTGTGACTGCGTTTATGAATGTATATTTTACTGCTTGGTTTGTGCAGGTTTTACAAGTTCATGAGCAGCTGGAGCGAGGACAGCAAGATCTCGGCGATGAGAACCTGGATGACAAGGAGAAAGCCATCGTTCGAGAAATGTGCAATGTATGTAATATCATATTTTTAATTTTTGTTTTATAGAAAAATACATTGTGTTTGAGATCTAATTACAACTTGCCCACTCCTAATAATACATATTTTTACAATTTTTTTTCTCCTAATGCAGTTATAAAGCACTAAAAAATTAATCCCTTCCCTTGGTATTAACAGATATTTAGTTTAGTAATTTATCTAAATTAATGTGAATGATCTCATTGTTTGGTTTAGGTTGTGTGGAGAAAACTTGGCGATGTTACTCAAGACCGAAACAACAACCAGAGATCCAAGTATGCAGGGGCTGTTCCAACTTCATCAAGACAGATCTACCCTCCCCCACCTGCTCCTGATGACCTTCCATCCCCACCCCCTCCACTGCCAACTGACAACAGCCCACCACCACCTGCACCAGGCTACCAGCAGTCATCTGCGGCTAGTGATCTCCTACCGCCACCTATACCAGGCTACCAGCCAGCTGGTTCTACTGACATATCTTCAGCACATGCACCATTGTACCATCCATCTTCAAGTGCTTATACTCCTTCATATTCCCACTACCCAGCAGCATCATCACATCTTCTGTCAGCACCCACTGGTCATCCTTTGCCATCTTCATCATCACATTTCTCATCAGGATCGGCTTCTTCGGTTCCAGCGTCACATTCACTGTCAAACGGCTACCATTCAGCATCTAACCTGCCATCACATTTTGCATCAAGCACTAGTGCTGGTCATTACTCCACATCCAACCTGCCATCTCATTTTGCAACTACTTCTGGCTCTCACTTGACAACAACAACACAGCATCCTTCAAGTCACTATGCATCGAGTAACCCATCTCATCACTCTACCAGTGCTGGTCATCACTCCTCACAGTTGGTTGGTACTCACCTGCCTACTGGGCATCAGATTCTGGCTCCAGCTGCAGGGTATCACATATCACAATCTGTCCCTCCACCAGCACCAAGGAATCATCACTTGTCTGGCTCCCAGCAGACGTCCACTACTCCAACACCACCTCCTCCACCGGCTCCCAATGATAATCCTCCTGCACCAGCCCCAAGACAACCATTCTATCATCAGGAGTGGAGGCAGAATTTTATGGATGGCTCTGGGCATAGGTCATAGGTGACAAAATGCATGCACTGATTGTAGGTATTCTGAGGTATGCAGTGAATACATGTAGGTCATAGATGTCATATAATTGGTGCCATCATCAGTTTCTTTTAGATTTTCACTTTTGTGTGCTTTGCTAGTATCCATGAATGTGTACATGTAAATTCTACTATGAACTGAACTTTAATTTGGATATTGTAGGTTGATCGGTAAACCAGAAATTTAAGTTTTCTTATGTTAGTATTGTTACAAACATAGACACAAACTTGGTCTTAAGATAAATATTTACAGTGTCATTCTACTGATTTGTGCTGTTTTCAGATACTCAGTTTTTACATGCTTGTTGTCTTTTTTCATATATAAAACTGAGTGAGAGGTGTAACTTAATTAAAAATTGGCTTCACTGAAAAGCAAACAAAAATTTAGGTAACCTATTTTATTTTGCTTCACTTGTTTATAAAATAATAGACCTTGTAAATAATGTGATGCAAATGAATAATAGGTTATATAAAATGAGACCAACACAAGCTGCATATGAACTCTACAATTGTTCATGCAATTTCGAAAGTTCTGAGAAGGTGCATCTTAAATAACTGTTAACCCAAGGGAAGCATCAATATTTAACATTTAAAAAGAGCAATAAGTCATACTTGACTGAGTTTCCACCAAAATACAAATTTACTTTCAATTTATAAAGTCTGACAGGATTTTACATGGACAGATTCATATATTTACAGAGCATGCAAATATTAAAAGTGTAAATGTTGATAATGAATATTATGTGCTTGTTGTTATTATGTACAGATTTAATTGGTTGTGGTTTCATATATTTATAGAGGCCTGTCTCACTGATGATCATTTTGATCATCCTAACTACTGGTTGTGTCAATATTCATCCGTCTTGTATACAAAACAGTGACTAATTTTTATACAGATTGGGTACAGAATGTATTATTTTGTCTAATAATTTATTTCTTAATTATCCACCTTTGAATACATTTGAAGGAAATATTAAAAATAATCAAAAACTTGTCTAAAATGAATATTTTAATATTATTTAACCCTAAAGTGTCACTTATTTACTTATTTTATATTGGTTGTGTGTCTTACAATGATATTAACATTGTTTTTACCACCCACATTTAAATGTCATGTAGCTGTCATATAAAACACACATAATCTTGTGATCAACTAGTCCTGCTGTTAATCAGTAATTACATTTATGTGACTAACATCAGATGTATTTTTACTTGATATACTCTGCACATGTTTTGAACAGAACTAGTCTTTATTGTTACATTTGAATGTGTAAAAGTTTTTTTTTACAAACTATAAATTATAAAATAATCACGAGGTCATCAAATTTATTATCTCTGGTGTATAATCTACTTCAGCATGATTATTACATTTACAGTTGATTATCTACTAGCAAAAATAGATCATACCATTGAATTGTTAAAACTTATGACAAACACTATGTCTATACTTCCCTTTGTCTGCCTTATACAGCGATATGATTTTGATCATTACTCTAAGGTCTACATTACAGATGAGTGATTAATCATACTCACCTGAAAATGTAAAGAGATGAAGGTAGTGAGTATTACTTTCCTTTTCTAAATGTGAAATTCTCCTTATTTGAAATTCTAACATGGAATGATTTTCAGACCAACAGTAGATTGTTTTTCTATTTCCAAATAAAAAGGACATAATCCATTTAATCATTTGAATGTAGATTCCTTACTAAGATATTAAAGTTCTTTTTACAGTTACACTTAGTTATATTCTTTCATGTAAAGTTTATATTTTAAACTGTTTCACTTTTACAATTATACTAAGCACTACTGTTTAAAACAGGTCCAGGTTTCATATTATATAACACCTTCAAAGGTTTTATGACTAAACAAATTCCTACAACAAAGTCATACACTCACTATTATGCTTGTCATTTAAAAATTACTGTTTCAAAATTAGAAACATTAAAAATTGTTATTTGTGAAATATTTTGAACTTTGTTAATTGCCTGTTAATGAATTAGTTTGGTAATATTTTTATGACTACCTAGTGCTGTTGTTAACTTGAGTATCACATTTTGCCTAATATGTAATAAAAGTGTTGTTATGTGATGTTATTAGCATATCATCAGGTGTTGAAAAATGGTATTACTGCTTAGTGTTATGTTTTTCTCTAATGTTTAATAACAGTGTTATGGTCTTCACTGGTGTTTATTAAAAATATGTTATTGCTTGATTAATAACTGTTATTATCTGGTGTTAATAACAATGTTACGTTTTTTCAAATGTTTAATAGTTAAGAGATGTTGTTACCTGGTATTAAATAACAAAAATGAATATGTGTAATATTACCTAATGTTATTATAATTCTCACATTGTATGTTTTTTTATTGTGATCTTTACCTTTGTAGGAACTGCCAACAATATCATTTTAGATAATCCAGTCACCAGATTTGCAATAAAATATAGTGTGTTATTAAATTTAATCAATTTCCCATTATTTATGTGTCACAACTATGTCTCGTAATACCACAAGTGTTATTTTATAGTTCATTGTTTGATTATTACACACTTAACTGATTATATCAACACAAAAGAATAGATATTGTAGGACATATTACAGTTATCATTACCTGCATGTTGCTTGCAATGTATACTCTGCCCAACTACTGAAGATTCACAAATAAAATCTCAATTATTTCGGACCCTAATTAAAAAGATTCAATGCTTCGTTTATAATGTTTCTACACAGTTAATAATTTGTTTGTTGTCATTGTTACTTTCAAACAGTCAGCCTGCAACTCCAGCATGTATGACAAAATGGGTGACCCTTCAATATTTGTTTTGTATACAGTGTAGGTATTCTAGGTCTATGAAAGATTTTACATTATTATTGAATAGAGCAACATCCAAAAGGAGCAAATTATTAAAACAGACTGAGCTGCACCATAATTTCTACACAAATTTGAGTTCTTGTTTATTTTCTTTTAATGATTTTAATTGAAAAAATCTTTTGTCTCTATTGGAAAGAAAACATCAACAATTCATTTCCATAGGAAAAGTGTCAATTTAGATTACTGTTTTTCTCAAACTGTTGTCTGTGTTTGTCTTATCTTCAGTTCTTATGCCAAGTTACTTCATTAAGTTATTAGAAACCTTGTGATTTCTATATATATTCGTTTTCTTTCTTTTGGGTTTTGGTTTTGTCTCCATTTATTTGATTAGTTTCAATACCAAATATTATGTTTCTCATTTGATAAGCTTTGATTATATTTGCATTTGTGTGTATGATATATGTTGAATCATTCTTTTAATTAATTGTGACTATATATTTTTTCCAAACGTTTGGTATCTTTAATTACTGAGATGAAAGTGAATGTTTTGAATATGAATAGAGAATAACAGCTAATAAATTGAAAATATATTTGACTTTTAAAAAGGCATTAGGATTAGAATATGAGTTTAATTTGATTGTATCAACTATGGTTTCAATATGCACTCATCATAAAAGATTTGGCCTAGTTCAAACATTAGGTTAACCACTGGTTCAGATAAATTTCCATATTAAATTTAAAATCAATGCAAAGGTACTAAAATAATTTACAACCCTAAGCAGTCAATTAAAAAAAAAATTCAGTACTTAAACAGAATGTTTTTCTAAGGTCTGTGAAATGGGTTTAAAACTCAATATTTTGAGCACTGATAATTTCTTTTTATTAGAGTGAATTGTTTATTTGCTTTTTAATATTTATTTTGCTATGTAGGATATTAATTAATATGTATTTATTAAATCATTATATTATTTTGTTATGAATCTACAGTATTTTTATAACTTATTTTCCCCCAAGTTTTATATCTAAACTTTTAAAACCCATAGATACATACATAATATATAAAAGTATTAAAGAGTATACTTAATCCAAATGTTTTGTTTATTTGAAAATATTGGTTTATTAGATATTTACATTAATTAAATTAAATTATATGTGAAACATCAGTCATTAACAAATATAAAATATGTCAGTGGTACTGTATCATTCGTTACGGAGGATTTAAAATCATTAATTGATCAACCTTTTTGGTTGAGTATATATATATTTAAAAAGCTTGTTAATGCAGTTCCTGGTATTTATTACAGATATATATGAGTGCAAGAACAGTCATATTTCATTACCTTGATGTTGAAGGGACCAAAACAATAATTTTTAGATAATCTTTATTTTAAGTTAACTGGTAACAATTTATTTTTGAGATTTCCTGTTATACCTTTGTCATATATTCAAGATAATAGTTTTTCAATTGTGACATTTGTTACTGAAAATGCTGAACAAAGAGTACATTCAGATGTCATGGATATTTAAAATTACAGATGTCATGTGAATCATTATCATACTTGCCAACATTTTAGAATTAGAAAGTGATAGGATTTTGCGACAGAGCCAGGGAAGGGTTTGGTAAGGGTTTTGTAGCTAGGTCTACTGAAATAATCATTTTTTGATATCAATTCTAACCAAATGCAATGTAAACCGTTTTACTTTTTTTTTTTGCTCTAACTTCAGAAAGTGGTAGGAAAGTTTTGCAATGTGGTAGGTGGTTGAACAGTGAACTAATTGGTAGCCTACTTCATGATGTGGTAGGGTTGGCAAGTATGCACTATGTACAATTTCTTTTTGTTTGAGATGGTAATGTTTGACTGTACAACAAATGGCAGCTCAGTATTTAATCAAATGTACTGCAGTGAAAATGTGCCAAACATTTTAATTGGGTTTTCTCTTTCAAGAGCCTAGATAGTTATATACAGATATGCAACATTTACAGATTTTTGTAACAGAATTTTTATTTTGCCATAGATATTGTATCTTGATAACAACCCGTTACTACCATTCTCTTCATTTTTCTGTCTTACAAAATAGTTTATACTGGTAGATATTGTTTAGAAAGAAATATTTTACTTGTATTACTAGCATTGTGAAAAATAAGAAATGCCTTAGTTAGATACAATGTTTTAGTAGTGTTTTATATATTTTTGATATTCCTTTGTAGGTTATTTCTTTATACATAAAAAAATTAATATTTTATTAGATGATTGTAGCCATACTTAGTGTATAAGAACCAGTAAAATGGTCAAATGCTGAAAAACTGAATGGACTAAAATGTGAAATTCTACATTTAGTGCTGGAAATCTTATATTTAAAAAAAATAAGGTGAAAAATTAAAAAAAATTTGATTTGATAAGTTTTGACTTCTGAAGGTTGTGCTGATAATGAGTTGTGAAAAAATACTTGCCCCTCTTTCACAAACACCTCACTCATTCAGTAGTTTATATCATGTATGTAGATACAATTTTAAATGCAGGATTAAAATAAAAAATTATATTATTTGTGTCTCTCACTTTGTGATATAGCAGTGTTGATGTACATTGTGTACTGCACTTTGTGAACATATCATGTATTACAGACTATTGCAGGTTGTGCATACTTTGTTTTGTACACTATACATGTCAGAATGACTGTCTGGAACTGTTGTATTTTAGTTTATTGGATGTAATGTATACTGATTACAGTCCATCAGAACTAAGCATATATTTTGAAATCAAGATACTGTATAACCAGACATTTTCACGGTTTTGGGATTAAAAACATTTCGACGTTTCGGAAGTCTTAAGATGGATTATTTTTTATTTTCGTGGGTTAGATAATCTAGTTTGAGAAAATCTTATTTTTATGATAAAACAAAATTTTAATATATAAAAGCTGTCATTGTATCACGTCGGCTCTGGTAATATGATGTCGTCAAGCTTTAATTTCAACAATAGAGTACTCAGCTGTAACTGACTATAACAATATGCTATTAGCGAGACAACTGTTCACAATCTTTGATTATATAGAAAACCAGTTATGTGTGTGAGAAGTTTTCTAACTCAGACAGTGAAGTATTTGATATTTAATCTGAGCCTGACACGACGGTATAATTTCTGGTTATACGGTATGTTATTGGCACAAATACCAATAGATCCACTAGAAACTGGGGATTAAGGCTTTAAAAAAGAAAAACCACGTTTGGATGATATACTTTTATAACAGATACGCTATATAATAATTTATGAGTGTTTTTAACAAAACTTGCTAAGACAACATGACATCAGTTTTTACAATTCCTATGAATGCATAAAACCCAATATATCAAAACCGGGGAAATTAGTTTGTAGAACAGTGTTTTATAAGGACTGTTATAAGAGCATATTTGTTAACTAATTGTTGGTCAAATATATATTTTTCGTAATGAAATAAGAAACATTTTTCTTCACTTCATATTTTGTAATGCAATTTCAAAGTATAAATCATATAATATATACTGAAAATGCATCGCCCAATGTGAAATAAAGAAAATTTTTGACTTCTTGATGTGTTATCAGGCCCATAGCCAGTGCGGGATCAGGAGGATCAGACTATCCTCTCCAAAGGATTGGGAGTTCCGCTAAATTGAAATTTATATATTATTTTATTTCATTGATGAGTTCCATTTACATGAAATTTTGTTCCCCCCAGCTGACCGTGGTGGCTGCGAGGCAGGTCATTATATATTAGGATCTCGCTATGGTTTCTAATGACAAACATTTTTCACAATAGAATGTACCACTTTGTAACAGCAGTATTCCTTAATAAAGACTATAAATGAATAATCCCTTATATAGCACAGAAAGCAGGTGATTGATTGGAAAACCTACATTCAGTTCTGATGGGTTGTGATAGAGGAAAAATACATATTTTTAATACTTGTACATTATCTGCAGATGGTATTTTGTTATGTATGTGTGATTCTGAAGGCAAGGAATCAGGACAGCTAAACAGGAAGCATTTTAAAACATTTGTATGAGTAATTGTGGTATGGTAAATTGTATATACATGTGTATGTACTCTGAATAGCAATAATATATATCTTCCATTTTAGACTTACCCTAACTAAAGTTGGAAGGAGTGATACTATGTAATATAAACATGTGTTGTTTTTCTTATGTTAGATGAGATATAATTCCATGGTCGAATAGCCAATAATTTATTTCTGGGCTGTGGTGGTATATACACTCATCTGGTACCACATTTGATAAGACAGTCCTATGTACAAACCCCAGTTCCATGTTATCCATAAGGCTGACTAGACTGAAGCCTAGGGGCCTGTCATTTATTTTACTGAGGCACTGTTAATACCTCAAAGCCTAGGGGCCCAGCCATGGGTTAATATGGCACTGACAAACCCCAAAGATGCCTACAGAGACAAATAAACACTTAAGGTTATCTGCAGAGAGTAGAAATAGTAGAAATATTGGGTTAAGAATTCATTGGCTCATTCTATTAAAGTGGATTTGTCAGAATGTGTTTTGAGTGATTTTTACTATAAAACATTTTACTAGTAGTTTAGTTGCTTATGTTCTTTGTGTACATTTTGAGCTTGTCTTTTATGGTGAGCTTCAACCAATGAAATTTCTTCGGTTATTTTCATTTTTTTTCGAAAGAAGATTTTCTACTGGTTGGTATGGATCACAATTATAATAAACCAGAACAAGAACTTTTTAAAGAAACATGTATATTACCACCTTTTACAGTTTTAATATCTGTTTTTTTTTTCATCAAAGTGGCTGTAACCATTACTATCACACAAGGGCAAAAATCGCTTTCTGAAAGGGGGAGATGGAGCATCCCACTGTCCAAAAAGTAGGGGGATATGTCTTCCATTCCCCGCTACAAGATTGATGCCATTATAGACCACCTGTGTACTTTGATATATTAGCGCTAAGAAGACATGGTTAAGTGTAAAATTGATACAATAAAGAGAAATACTGATAAAGGTTATTATTTAGGCATTTTAATTTCAGTTTTTCAAAGCAAAAAGTAATTATATAGGCATCTCCCCATGTCAGAAAAGTGGGAGAGACGAGTCCCCTCTTGGGATTTATGCCCAAGCTACCACATCTTCCAGTTCTTATCTTCTCTCAAATAAATATTTCTTTAGCATTATAATAATTATTTTCACTTAATATATACAAATAACAAAACTGGGATGCTGTCAAAACTGTATTTCTGTTTTAAAAGTTCAAGTGATATTTTTAACAAATTGTATTAACATCTTACGAGTCCCTTTTAGAAAACTTCTTATGTCTCGAATAATGTTATAAAATAGACTTTGTATTGTTATAATAATGCTGTAAAACCTGTATACATTTCCAGCCTAAAAGGATTTTTAAAACATCTCTGTAGGGCATTCTGTATTAATATTTGTTAGTTACTGTTTACTGTAATTGTTCATATCAAAAAGGTTGAATTGTTAGGTGGTAGTACGCAAATTGAATACATGTATATTGGTACAAGTAGTGTTTGTTATAACAGTGCCTAAACAGTTGACTAATAACTGTCCTGTTTTGATTTGTGTTATGGTTGTGATTGCGTAGTTAACACAAAGTTTATTGTTACATGTATATATGCATTTATCACAATTCACTGCTTTTTTGAAGTGTAATATTTTTTTTGTATCTAAATATTTACAGTTTACATGCTGCATTTAATTTTGGTGGTATACATTATTTTGAGTTTTTCAACCATTTTTAGAATGTTTGCTTCATTTTTGTACTGGGGATTTTGCCGAGATCTTGTACTACCCGACTCAAGTCATTTGCAAGATAAACCATAGTAATAGATTTGAAATTGTGTTTGTTGTTTTGTTCATCATGTGCTGATACAGTGTACTTGCCTACAGAGTAAGTTGATGTAGATAGTTTTCTGTTCCTGCCGTAAGTTGTATACCAAAGGCAGTGGTATGAAATTGTGATCCAGTCAGGATTGGTTGTAGCTTAAAATAGTAATGATCAGAGTTGAAAAAAAAAAGAAATTGGAACTCATAATAAAATTCCACATCTGACACCATGTTACATTATTAGTGCAGATAGATTATACCAAATATCTAACATTAACTGACTAAATAGATGGCTTTTACGAGCCTAAAAGTATATTGGTATATATTAGTATTATGCATTATTTTTTTTAGAACCGTTTATGTATTACGTAATGTAATACATACAGTTTTAAAAAAGAAATGCCATTTCCTTTCAGATTTAAAAAGTTTTATGACCTTTTATTTTAATGGAGAATATTAATTTTTCCATCGCTCTTAGGTGGTGTACATTAAATACGTTCCTGCTTTTATTTATATTAAGTGAGAGAGAAAGTGTTGCTAGGTGGGAGGGGATCAACCATCGCAAACATTTTAGTGCAAGTTTTCCATTAAACGTTTTCTAAGTTTAAATAAAATATCACTGAAAATATGAGTGGTAATATAGTTGTAAAGCATAGCACATAAGTGAATACGCTGCTATAGCATGTTGTTTCTCTGTTAAAACATATTGTTCCAAAAATCCCTTTTAATATTGCTGTAGCGGATCCAGAGGGGGGTCAGGAACACCCCTTTTCACATATTATTTTTATTATATATATTGCGAGTGGAAAGATGAAAATTAACCATTCCCCCCCCCCCCCTCCCAGTCTTATTCACCCATCACATTTGGACCTCCCACCCATTCTGAAATCCTGCATCCGCATCTGTATTGTACACAATTCCAAGTGCAGAAAAATGATAATAATATTTGTTTATTTAACGATCTAGTACATAAGTAAACATCAGCTATTCGGGGTTATGCACTAACAGTGGTTACTTTTTTATTTTATTGTTTTTTAAAAATCTATATACATGTACTAGTATACACAAAACGATCCAACCATGGGTCCACAACTGGTTTATCAAAGGCCGTGGTATGTGCTGTTCTGTCTATGGGACGGTGCATATAAAAGGCCCCTTGCTGCTTATCGGAAAGAGTAGCCAGTGTGGCAGCAGCAGGTTTCCTCTAAATACATATGTCAGAATGACCATATGATTGACATCCAATAGCCGATGGTAAGATAAAAATCAATGTGTTCTAGAGGCGTCGTTAAATAAAA
>JAULBS010109351.1:0-15220 GCA_032355785.1 Symmetromphalus regularis | reverse complement strand
ATTTATACTTTTCACAACTAGAGATAATGTCAACTTAATACAGGTAATTTATACTTTTCACAACTAGAGATAATGTCAACTTAATACAGGTAATTTATACTTTTCACAACTAGAGATAATGTCTGAAGATGCTGTTAAGTAGATCTGACTGCACATAAATAAAAAGTATAAATACATAAAAGCAAATAAATTATATTTAAGCCTAAAAAAATGAGGTGTGTTTCAAGAATTAACTGAACAAAAATTACATATACATGTAGGTAAAGCATGTCATAAGAGTTTTAAATTACTTTTTAACCATTTACAAATGATAAAACCTGATTTAAAAAACACAGCTGAAATACTGAATAAAATGAATACATGTAAGTAGCGTTACATTGCCAGAAACACATCATTTTTTTTCTTTAGGGCTTAACATTAACATTTTGAATAGCTTGAACTTTGTAATCAAATCTATGATATTAATAACAAGAATTCAACAGAATTAAGTTTAAAATTAGGCCTCTTTATCATTTAATTTTTAGATCATTTCCTCCAAAATCTTGAGTGGGAAGTTCAAAAAAATAATTACCAAATATATTTGTTTGAAGCAAGAGAACAAATAATATCATCCATTCATTATATACATGAAGTTACACATGTATTGGTGGGTAAGTCTTAGTGATACGGTGGACATCAGATTCAAAATGAAGACAGAGGTTCAAAACCTGCTGGAGGCTGGTTTACACTTTACATATAGAGAAAGTCTCAAAATCACCAAATGTTTGACATCCAATAGCCAATAATTAATATATCAATGTATTCTAGGTATTGTTTTATTGTTGTTTGCTTTTAAAATACAAATATGTTATTTATTATTATTATAATATTATATCAATTTGCTTGGGAGTTTTTATTTTTTGTTACAAAATATAGAGATAATACATATTTTTTTCATTTTCATGATTTTTAAGACTAGCAGATCTATAAACCAATTGATAAAAATGCCTTTCTAAATCTATATCAGTAAAACATAGCAATAAATACACATTTTAACTATATTACAGTATTAGAAAACACAACCCATAACCAATGCATCATACACAAACAGATGGTGAAAACATTTCTTCACTTTATGCTTTATACACGATTTAGTCAAGTGTTTCTGGTTGTTGAATTAGTGGTGCGACATGCAAGAGGCGGTGCAGTCTGAAGATTAGCAGTTTTCTTGTTACAGCAACAAAGAGAAGAAACCAGTCAGGAGAGTTTCTGTCAGTGCCCTTCGGTGTGGGAAGGCTGCAGATGGAGGCTTGTAATTTTACATTAGTGTAAGACCATATATGCATAATCTCAAACATTCATTTAGTTTCTACAATACACTACAACATAAAGAATATAATGATTTTAAAGTGAGCCTTATTGGTTCTATGGCAGGACATCTGCTCTCAAGCTGAAGACAGTTGCTCAAAACACATCATGGATTGGCTCACACTGACTACATGTCAAAATTTCCAAATGTTTGACATCCAATAGCTGATGATTGATAATTCAATGTACTCCAGTAGTGTTGCTAAACAAAACAAAACCCAAAAAAAACAATGATTGCTTGAGATTACAAAGCAATTATGTTACTTATTAGATTTTTTAATTTATTACCCATCAAGTGAAAATTTATAGTATTGTGTTAAAAACTGTATGCAAAACCAGTTGCATGTAGAATGATGGTGGATGGGTAATAAATAAAATATGAGTTTCCAAGTGATACTGTGAGATACAATTGAAAACACATTTGTTGTAATATAAACAGTATGATATAGGACCTAGTGTAGTATTCTAAATGTACATGGTCTCCATCAAAAAGTTAACTTTACATTTTTTAATTACTTTTGATGTATTTCACTGCTCTTTTATATTTTCAAGTTGTTTTCTGAACATGTGGAAGTTTCTTTCCTGAAAGTTTCATCATCCTAGCTAAATAAGACACTCTCAGTTAAGCAGCAAAAAAAAAAATTGTGACTAAAAATGGTATTCTCTCTGAGTCTGTATGTATGATTTAGTCACTAAGTACTTTTCACAATTATTGTTTCCTTCTTGACTGAGAGTGTCATGGTTAAACTAGGATGATGAAACTTTCAGGAAATAAACTCCCATATGTCCAGAACACAACCTGAAAATATAAAAGAGTTCAGTGAAATACATCAACAGTAATTAAAAATGAAAAGTTAACTTTTTGGGGGGATACCATGTACATGTATTTTGGCTAAGATTTTAAAATGTTAAAAATACACATTAAGTATTAGAAATTTTTGGCTTAGAATGCATCCATTTTGTCTTATGCAGTGTGTTTCTGGTTGTCCTAGTGCATGGAATAGCTCACGAGGATAGAGTTGTCTTCCCTTGTACATCCCATGCAAAAAGTACTAAAATAAATATTAAGTTAAGCATGTTTGCTGTACCACTTCCAAATTACTGTTGATGCCATGGTCAGGGATAGAAATTATTGCTGGACACCTTGCCCCAGGTTAGTACTAATAGTAGGAATTGCTGAGGACCAGTAACATTTATATAATGATATTCCCTGGGGACAGTATATTTTTTCTTCACAAAAGCACATTTCCTTAGATTCAAGTTTTACTTATTATTAAGTACATTATATAATCAAAGAAAATATTACATTACTAAAGTTACACATGTTGCTTGAAATTTTGTCTTCTCATGTTACATATCTATAAGTCACTTGATTCTAGCCAATAATGGTACTAGCAATTTATGGAGACTATTTACTTTTCTAGGCAACACGTTTCCTTATGCGAGTAGAAATATTTGTTTTATTTCTACATCTGATAGTGCTGGTTGATACTGTTTCTAAGTATTTTGAACTGCTTGTATGAAAATATCACTATTACTGAGTGAACCTGTATGTATAAAACTGTAATGAATTACTATATTGATATGTTTTTACTCATTGTCAGATTACAATTTTTTTTATTTGAACCAAAACTTTTTAAAATGTGTGGCTGAAATCATGTTCAAAGGATCACTTTTATAAAATGAGAATGCATATAAAGATCCCACTGCCATCATAGCGAACTCCTCTCCATCTGCAGCCAATCCCTTAAGTAGACAGATGTTAGCACAGAGGACTTCACTCCTGAAATACCTGTTCCAGGTCTTCTGTAAGACTGGTCCACCTCAACATAGGACCCAACAACATCCTCCGGCTCAAAGAATGGATGCTGTGGAATTTCCTTGTCCATTCTTCTGCCATAGTTAGGAGGAGGATCAGCCCTGCTCTGGGAGCAGGAACCAGGATTGTAACCAGGATTGTAACCAGTAACAGAGCTATCTCTGATGCTACCAGTACATGAGGACGGGGGTCGGAATGCTGATCCTCGCTCTACTACACTGTCTGGTTTCTCAAGATCTGGGACATATAAACCTGCTGGGCTATAGAACATCTCGTTGTTTGCTGGATCGGTAATGTTTTCCATGGACAGAGATGCTTGGGTGCGATAAAGTCGAGCCAAATTCTGAGACTTTTGTACTGGACGATGTAATTAAAAAAGTTAATGATTGCATTATACTTTTCAGCACATTTTTTTATTGTGATGCAGTATAACAAGTCTTGTACAAACATGTGTTTGACACCAACAGTATCTAAATCATCACTGATAACATGCATTTTGTTTAAATACACCAATACAGGTAGCTATTTTTGTTTTATTAGATGATTATTATTTTAAAGACTAGTCATTAACTTTTTAGTGAGTCTATATTGCACAAAACAAGAATGTTTTCATTGTCATCACTGTTCTGTCTTAGAATCTTCACAAGCCAAGACAAACATAAATGATTGTGTATACAATGTAATATAGTATAATTTGTTATTTTATTATTGTAGATTTCTAGAGAAAGTTTCAGAAGAAAATAGTTCTGTACTAAATAATAATAATAATTTATTATTACTATTATTATAAAATTTTCATATTTTATGCCTTGGCATAGCTACATGCAGAATAAACTTGTTTGAAACTGCTTTCTTTAGTGAAAATAAATTTAAAATTACCATAATGACTGTGTTCATTGTGATGTACATGTAATATCACTAAAAATTACAGAAAACCCCCTCAAGCAAAATCTATTAAAAATTAAATTTTGCAACTTCTTCATAAATAAAGTAGATTTTTCTCTAAATAATGTTCTTTAAATTACTGTCCTTTACTACACTCAGTGTTTCCACGGGCTTATTGCAAAACTGTGTGTAACAAGACACACGTTGACTGGTTCCTATAAAACAACCAGGAAACAAGCATTCTGAATAACCATGCCAAGACATAAAATGGAGTATTATAATTATATATCACTAGCTTTGGCTTGCACAAGTGTTTTCCTAGCTACAATGGTTAATATATCTAGAAGTACATGTATAAGTGTGCCAGCAAAAATGTTTGTTTTAATAATATGCATCATCTCAGTTAAAATTAGATTTAGATAAATATTAATAAATTGCATGCATAAGATAGTTGAAAACATTGGTTGTATTGTAAATAAAGAAAATATTAAAGTGTGGATCAATTCAAAACCCATGCATACATCAAGTACTCTTTAACTATCAATGATGACTTGTACATAAAGCAAATTCTCTAATTTCATAGAAAACACACGAGACAGATTTTCAACTATCATAAAAGACACACATAAGGTAGATTTTAACTATCACAGAAGACTCACCTAAGGTAAATTCTCAAACATCATGAATCACAGAAGACTCGCATGAAGCAGATGGTTTCTATATGGCAGATACTCAAGTATCACAGAACATTAATGAGGCAGATTTTCAGTTGTCAGAGAACATAAGCAAGGCAGAATTGCCACAGAACATACATGTAAGGCACATTTTCAAGTATTGTAGAAGAACAACACATATGTATAATCACATAATTATATAACAGAAGTGAATGCCTTACCTGCAAAGTCATCTTCCTTTTGTTTCTGCTGAATCTCCTGAATGCTCTTGTAAGCATCTCTCAACTCCTGTGCCTCCTCTTTTGGACTAGTATTACCATCTGCATCTCTGTTGACAATCCTTCTTGGTTTGGCTATTTCCATTGGACTCCTGCCTATACTGTCTCTTTCTCTAGACTGACTACCTGGAACTGACCCTAGAGAACTTCTATCTTGTGGACTTCTATCTTGTGGACTCCTATCTTGTGGACTCCTACCTTGAGAACTTCTGTCTTGAGGACTCCTAACTTGAGGATTCCTTCCTTGTTGGTTCAAACCAAGCATACTCCTACTTTGAGGACTTTTATCTTGTGGACTCCTATCATGAGGACTCAGACTCTGTGGACTCCTTCCAAGATTACCCATGGATTGGCTCTTAATGTTTGTATCCCTTAATGGTCTCGTCATGGAAAATGAATGGCCACCCCTACTTCTACCCATACTACCCAATGACTGGTAATTGCTGGGTTTTCCTTGACTGTTGAAGGACTGGTCAAATCGAGGATCTCTCTCCATGCTGTCATGAGACTGATCACGTCTTGGGTCTCTTCCCAAATTATCCTGTAGTCTCTCTTGATAAGAATCTCTTCCAATACTGTCATGTGACTCGTTGAATCTGGGATCTCTTCCAAAACTGTCCCTTGATTTGTTGTGCATATCTCTTTCCATATCATGTGACTGCTCATGTGCATTTTGGTTAATGCTATCAGGTGATTGGCCATACTGTAAATCTCTGTTCAGACTATCACGAGATCTGTCATAACTGTCAGGTCTGCCTGGATGATGGCGAGACTGGTCATGAGGATTTCTGTTAAAACTTTCATGCATCTGGCCAGGTTGTGGTACTCTGCTCATACCCTGATATGACTGATTACCCTGATTTATATTCCCCATGCTGTCTAGTGAAGTGTTGTTGACGAATCCATCTGTTTGGTCTCTTCTTGTGTTTTGTCCTTGTGGTGAACCCTGCTATAAATAAAAATAATATCCTAATTGACAAATTTCTCCATGGACCCTGTGCTCTACTCTCAACACGTTGGGTCCAGAGGGGGAGATGGGGGTGAGCATGCCTGAACCTGCTGGATGGGAGCACAGTTCAAAATTTCTGGATTGGATAACTGATAAAAAAAGTTATATGTATAAAATGGATACTGTTACTTTGGTTTTTGAATATTTGAGATATGAATATAAAATTAACACAAAAAAAGAAAAAGGAACATTTTAAAATTAGATGCTATTAAGAATGAAACATGATAATTGACAACTTTATAGAAGGAACTTACTGTTTTTAATTAACTTTCCACCATCTGTGGTTTCATTAGGTTTTTAGTTTTATTATGAGAATTAATGATATGGTGCTTTTTGGTGTGGGGAGACCTCAATGGTATAGAAAATATTTTATATACTTACTGGATATTCCTGATCTGGTTTGAGCATTGGAGTTGGGTACTGAAAATATTCTTTCTGTTGCATCCTTCTTTTTTCATTCTCTACGGAAGTCAGATAATCATTTGATGTGTGTGGTGTTTTAGTCATAGCAATTTCCTCAGCCATCTGTTGTCTTACAGAAGTTGGGTATGGAGGTCGTCCAGGTAACACTTCTTGCCGTCTGCCAGATGAATCGCGATCCCCAGAGTCTGTGTCAGATGGCAAATTGACATATGTGTGTGGAATATTGACAGTTAGTTCTGGGTGAGGATGATGAATTGGGTGAGAGCCAGGCAGAGACTGTTCAGCATCTCTGTAACCAGGAATATCATTATTTTTATAGCTGGGTGGTCCTTGAGTAGAAGGTTTGTTACCATAATCATCATAACCAGGATGGTCTAATGTTCTTGGTAAACTATCACCATGGTGTCCACCATACTGAGGATTATTAGAAGACCTGGGTGACTTATCACCTTGGTAACCATCATATGGAGGCCGATCGGAAGCTCTTGATGATCTATCACCTTGGTAACCCCCATACAAAGGATGATCAGAGTCTTTAGATAATCTATTACTATAGTAACCATCATATGGAGGCTGTTCGGAAGCTTTGGATAATATATCACCATAGTGACCATCATACGGAGGCCGATCAGAAGCTTTGGATGATCTATCACCATAGTGACCATCATACGGAGGCCGATCAGAAGCTTTGGATGATCTATCACCATGGTAAACATCATATGGAGGCCGATCAGAAGCTTTGGATGATCTATCACCATGGTAACCATCATATGGAGGCTGATCAGAAGCTTTGGATGATCTATCACCATGGTAACCATCATGTGGGGGCTGATCAGAAGCTCTCAATGATCTATCACCAAGGTAACCATCATATGGAGGATGATTAGAAGCTTTAGATGACCTATCACCATGGTAACCATCATACAGAGGTTGATCAGAAGCTCTGGATGATCTGTCACCATGGTAAACATGTGGGGGCTGATCAGAAGCTATCAGTGATCTATCACCATTGTAATCATCAGGTGGAGGCTGATCAGAAGCTCTTGATGATCTATCACCTTGGTAACCTCCATATGGTGGATGATCAGAAGCTTTAGATGACCTATCACCATGGTAACCATCATATGGAGGCCGATCAGAAGCCTTGGATGATCTATCACCTTGGTAACCATCAAATGGAGGCCGATCAGAAGCCTTGGATGATCTATCACCTTGGTAACCATCAAATGGAGGATGATCTGATATTCTGGGTGGCCTATAATTGGTCTGCTCATTAGGAAGAGGACCTGACCTATCTCCTTGGAAACCACGAGGATGATCAGCGCTGTTAGGATTAGGACCTCTGTACCCATCTTCCGGATATTTAGAATCTGCAGGAGACAATGTTTTGTGTTGATATTCTCTATTATCAGCTTGAATTCCAGGTTGACGGAAATCATGTGCTTCTCTCCAAGGAGCAGAATCATATCCCATATCTGGTCGCATCCCAGACTCATTGTTTTTTGTCTGGCCCAGCCGAGCATCTTTAGGATGAACATTACGTGGCTGATCACCAACATCCTCATCACCACCAAAGTAACTAGGGTTTATTCGTTTTTGGCGTCCCTGAAAACTTTTAGCTTCTTCAGCAGCAGGTTGGTTTTTGTCTGAACTCTGTCTTGGTATACTGTTATCCTGTCTGTAACTTTCATTATGCACTGGAGCATTATAGTCCTGTCTTTGTCTGTCTTGAAGATCTGTATCATGTGGATCATAATTATGAAACTGAGGTGACTGTTGTGAAGGGTATACAGATGGATCAGCATGACTGTTTCCTGGCTTATACCTAGGATCTCTTGGATCAACATTTTGTCTTTCTGGATTTATAGCACCATATCCTCCATCAGTCTGATCTACCCTTGGCATACCCTGATTATAACCTGGAGTTAAATCTCTGGAATTTCTAGAGTTTCCTGTTGTATAACTATCCCTGTCTCTCGGTGGCATTTGAGAATTTTTAATATTTGAGTAATCAAGTGATGTTCTGTTATTATTAGCAGGAACTCCACCATACTGATTTGGATCCCGATGATGTGAAGGTATGTTGTCCTGATGCTGTGGATATCCTGGCTGTCTTAAATCAGGAGGTTCAATATCCTCATCTCTCTGCAGGCGTCGGTAACTTCCAGGATCCTGCCAGTGAGCATTGCCTGGAAACAATGGTTCATCATCACTTGCATCGTTGTTCCTTGATATGATGGGAGACTTTGGAATCAGCTTTAGAGGTTTGTTATTATTCTTCTCTCTTGTAAACCTGAAAATTAGACAGCTATGTTATAGTATATGTAAAATTAACATAAATTATGTTAGTGCTAAAATCTGAAAATTAGACAGCTATGTTCTAGTATGTGTAAAATTAACATAAATTATGTGAGGCCAAAAATATTGAGGAGTGATTTCTGCTCTTATCCATTTATATTTATTAGACTGAAAGATAAAAATAAGAATTCAGGACAGAATTCTTCAAGTAGTCATTGACGTTTCACTGACCAAAATTGATCTTGTTTTTTAATATCAAAATCCAAAGGAGCATAAGATATTAAGATTCAGTATTATACTATATGAACCATGTAAAACAGTATATTAAGATTCAGTATTATACTATATGAACCATGTAAAACAGTATATTAAGATTCAGTATATATACCAAAGTGGAACAGATGTATCATAACTATCCATAGTGGACAAAAAGAACAAGGAAATTCTTTAATATTTAAATTATAACAGCTTGAACTAAATAATAAGTGATGAAAAAAATATCACATGACACTAATGTTATTTATTCCAGGGCCTGTCTAAATAGTTTATTCTGGATCGTAACAGATTTATATTAAAAATCATATCTCTATTCAAGGCAGAGATTACGGGAAAGATTGGCAAAGCTGTAACAGCTAATACTCATGAATCACAGAACTCACTTTAAACAAGTACAGAAAATAGATACCCTTTTTGACCCTTCATCATAGCTTCTTGGCGTAGGAGTGACAACCAGTTATCTAAATCAGAAGTGCTGTCAGTTGCAAAGTATAATGTCTTGGTGTTTTCATGCTCAAGCTGAAAGAAAAAGGTATATATAGATCAATGTAACTTTGTGGTCAATAACTCTTTATTAAATATATTTTTGTTTTGTTTAACAACACCTCTAGAGCACATTGAATTATTAATCATCGGCTATTGGGTAAACATTTGGTAATTTTGATACATAGTCAAGTGTGAGCCAGCCTCCAATGGGTATTGAACCATGTTCTTCTGCTACAGAGTCCAATATCCTCACACTGGACCCCAAAGGTTAAATAATTCCAAAATAATCCTCCATTTCTTCAAATTATAAGAAGCAAAAAATATGAAATTCTGAGACAATTATACTGGAATTTATTTAACTTTTATATGGTTTTATGTTACTGTTATAAAAATAAACATTACTTGATATGTTCATTAGAAAATAGTTGTACTCACTTTAAAAGCAAATTGTCTAAAAATGGGCTCTGAGGGCAGAACACTGTTTATTCTGTAGCTAGGTAACAACACAGATGCTAATGCATTTTCTTCATGTTCATCTGAAAAAGAAAGAATTAAGGTGTCACACCAAAGTTCTTTTATAGTTCCATATCATCCACATAAACAAAAACATTTTCAAAATTTGGTAAACAGTCATTTGGTCTTGGGTTAGGAAAATATAGGTGGTCAAAGTATTCCCTCCCCCCCTTCCCCACATAAAAACAGCCACATTTTAGCAGTAATATTTGTAGAGAGGGTAACAGAATAGTATTTTAAATGGTGATACAAGCATAAGTTATTCTTCATGGGTTATAAATATGATTGTTTTTTGCATTACATATAAATTGTAATAAGTTAACAGTTTTAGCAGCATCCATATTTATTTCTATAATGAAAGAACATCTTTCTTACCTTTGTAAATAAATAAGGCAAAATCAACAAGAACACACCATCTTTTCTTCCAGCTCTTAGTTAAACCACCAGATTCCTGCAAGCAGTCAAATTCAAATTTTACTGTAATATATATAGTAACATAGATCTGCATATCAAATTTAAAGATCTGAATTTTGAACTATTAAAGCCCCACTCCACCCTACCTACAAAAGAAAATGAAAGAAATGAAGAAAAGAGTTCAATGTTTTTTTTAAAAGATTAAAATATACTGTCATAAAAATAGTCTCTACAATACAAAAATTAATAAAATGCTCTATTAATTAAAGCAGAATTTAAGTCCTATTACGTACCCATCTGTACAGCCATGCCTTGCGCACAACACGTGAATTTGGATTCCTTTTAGCAGATGGAGCTTTCAGACTTCTGGAATAAATAAGTTAGGTTTACTGGTAACAACAAGCTGAGCTCTATCTAAGTGGCAACAAATCATTTATCCCTTGTCCCTGTGCTTATAAATTTATAAAACAAAATGAGAAAAAGAAAAGATTTATGTCTAATGAAACTCAACCACATTGGTTAAACAGAGGTTATTATGCGTCAAACTCAAAGAATATGTGGTACATGATTCATGTACCACAAATCTGCTACCATCACATTGGTTAATCTTTTTAATTAGCAGCAAGGGGTCTTTTATATATACCTTCTCACAAACCAAAAGGCACATACCATGGCCATTTTTACAACACTTGTGGACCATATCTTTGAGCTAGATCCTAGGACCAAACTTTATGAAGCCCAGTGTTTATTTTCTTGCTTGTGTTCAACTACATAAATTTTCAATGCTTAAGCACAGGTCAGTATTTAGTAAAAATAAATACCATAAATTCTGTAATAAAAGACCAACTTCTGCACACATTTAGTATGGCTTTAGCATATATATATATTCATCAGGTGTCTCACTACAAGTCAAGAGCATTGGCGGGCCTACCTTCTCTTAAGACTTATTTCAAATATGCCCACCAGTTCCATGCTATTAACCAATTAGCATGATTTGGTAGATTCTAACATCATTCAAGCAGAAGACTCAGTATAACTTAGTACACATTATCTAACTGACAGTGAGAATAAATAAATAACTTCTTTTGACACAATTTATTTATTTGAATCTTACCTCTGTTTAACTTGATTTCGTTTAAAACTCTTTTCACGTGGACTGGATGGACTGTGAGGACTGGTCGGACTGTGTGGAATCTGGGGTTGCTGTGGACTTACATTTTGTGGAATCAGTCTGCAAGAGAGATAACTGCATTAGCCTCTTTTACAAACAGAATTCAAATTTTACTGAAAGAGTAGTTTCTTCTGTGCAATGCTTAAACCAATTTTTAATTTGATGTACATGTAAGCATATAACTGTGATATTATGACAATTCTTAAATCTATTTGAGCAGAACGTCTCTTAACTATATTAAAGTAATGAAGTCTAAAGTGTGATTTGTGCAATCCCTACATTATAGTATCCATTTTTTTTTTTGTGCTTCGCTTAGCCCGACATGTTTTTGCATACCGTATATTCCCTATTTAATACCCCTCCCTAATTAACGCTCCATCAGCAATTTTGCTAAATAAAAATGACTTATCCCAGCATAAATCTAGAATCATGCCATAGTATCCAAAGTATGTAATAAATGCACAAAATATTTAACAGTAAAAACATGATTTCAAACTATTGTGAACTCATTAAACTTTAAATTCGCAAAATGTAATACTTCTGGGTATGTTAAAAAGGGAATAAATGGTGTGATGAAAATGTAAACAGATTTTGCCTATGATTCATTTTAGTATAAAGGCTGTATGATAACATGTTACCAATTCAAAAGGTTGGAATGACTGAAACAAGATTAGTTTTGCCTCTATATGTTAATATCAAACTGTGTATTACATCCTAATGATTAATCTCCGTTCATCATTCATGCCGTCAATGGAAAACATTCTATTGAGATATTGGTCTAGCAACTTTAATGAACACAACCTGCTCTAATACAACAGTAACTGTATACAAAATGTCCGAAAATATTAAAGAAACTATATTTTCATTCAACACAATACTGTTTAACAATACAATTTAAAAAGAAAAGCATCAAAATGGTAGCTACATTTGTTTGGAGATTGATTGGAAACATTATATTGTAACAAACAACATTTATGCAAAGAAAGTAAATTTTTAATGTTCAGAACATTGTTAAGCAATATAATTCCAAACAGAAAAACTAAATAACTGCATGAACTAAAGAAGTCTAATTTAATTCGGAGACTTATTTTGAAACATTATATACATGAAAGGACAAAAAATCTTAGTGCAGAAGTTCAGCTATATTGATTATGGTAAGTAGGAGAAAAAGTACCCCCTACAAGGCTCATTGTCATGGTGATAATACAACAATGATTGGAAATGAATACTTCAGACCTTAAGTAAGGGATTAACTTCCCATGCAATATAAGACTTGTAAACAAATGCCACTGTATTTTACCTCTAAGATTTCTTTTTATTTGTCACCTAATTCCCAAAATGTTTTTGTTTTTAAACAAATACAGTATTCATTATATAATAAAAAAATCTATTTTTATTTTCAGTATTTAATTTTAAAGGAAAGGAGTTGTCTTTTAAATGACAACCCAGTACATTCCTAAATCAGCAGCTTATGAAGAAGGCTTAGTAGTGGCGCAGCAAGAGTTCATAACACCCAGGGCCAAGAACACTTTTGGTGCCCCTACCTTCTTAATGTCATTATACGCCAGAAGAATTTTTGCCTTTTCATCCTTGCTCCCAAAGGCGATTGCCCCATTGCCGCCCACTTGTTAAGCCTCCAAGACCTAGTAAGTTGGAAAACTTATGCCCAATCCATTTGTTTTTAAAAACTATAAAATATGTTTAATCAAATTTAGCAGCTGTTAGGTGTCAAACATGTTTGTGACTCATGGTCTACATGGGAAATCTGCTCCACCACATAGTCTACTCTTTCTAATTGGCAGCAAGGATCTTTTAAAAGTGCTTTCTCACCTTTACAGGGCATTTATTATGCCAGTTGTGGACCACTGGCTAGAATGAGAATGCGTCCACTGATAGTCCATTGCAGCTTAGGCAATGGCTTAACCTCTTGAACTATAAGCATTTGATGTTACGGTATTAACTTAAAATTAAATATTCAGTTATTGCAGAAATTGTATTTTAAATGTTTTGTATGTTCACAAAGTGCTAACACATGTTTTATAAATATTAAATGTGATTCAATGATTGAGGAATAAAAGTTTCAGTATAAATTTTAATTAAAATGTGATCCAAGCACCCTCCCACGTTCTATATTCTTTGTACAAATAGATCATCTCAACAGCAATGTCAATGACCTCTAACAAAGGGACTTACAAAACATTAATTTAAACTATTTTTTAAAATTAACTTTTAACAATAAATCTAATAGGTAACCCATGTATCGACCATTTGAGGTAGAACATATTATATCCTAGCAGTGTAAGAAAAATAACGAAAAGAAAGGAATGCTTATTTAATGGCACCCACCCCCACCCCCCCACATACTGTTTATTCACTGGCTATTAGTGTCAGACATATGGTGTTTTGTGATTCATGGTATAATAAAACCAAATGAAGAAAAATACACATTCACTTTTTTAATTGATTGCAAATATACATTAAAAATGTTTTACCTGTAAAACAGTGACTTGTATTCTCTCTATAATAACTAGTCGTGACCTGAATCCACCAAGTCTTTGGTGACTGACAGAATGTCTGAACAGATATTCTGTGTGACATTCGTGTACATTTACTGACAGGAAGAGTAGCCTGGAGACATGCATAAGTGACAAGACATGATGTCATCGTCTTCTTCTCAGCTCATATTCCATTTTTGTCATTAAACATTTAGCCTACAACTTAGAGTAAGCATTTCTTACATGAATATATACTGAACAACAAAAGAAAAGGATAGTTTAATGACACCTCAGCACATTGTTTATTCACTGGATATTACAATGTAGGTCAGACGTGCTGTTTTGTGACTCATGGTCTTTAGGTGAAAACCCCTATACTTTCCAATCAGCAGCAATGCATCTTTTACATGTTGAGCTTTACCATGGACAGGGCATATCACAGCCTTTTATAAACCAGTTCTGGATCATCGATCAGTGCAAGTGGTACACCCCTACGCAATCAGACTGGAGATTTAATCCCAGTACCTGCCAACAGTCTGTCAAGGAGGGGTTAATTTTATTATTAGAGAGGAAACCTGCTGTCACCACATAGGTATCTTTTATTAATAAAAGATTTATTGAAGAGCCAATACTGAGATTAAAAGTCCCATGCATCGACCGAGATTCAATTCCAGTACCTATCAATCTCGAGTGTAATGATCACTATAGGAAGTACCTCAGTGTGTCCAGTAAGGGTAATCGATCTGTTGACATATCACATACATGTATACTAAGTAGTTTATTTTCTGTATTCTCACACACCATCACCAAGTAGCCCAATATCCTTTTTGTAGATAATGGCTGTATTCACACAGCCTCAATTTCAGTTTGTATAATACAAAATCAATTCCTATTAATGTTAACATTTCCCAATAAATCTAATATGTAAGCCATGTAATAACCATTTGAGCTAGAACAGATTATATCCTAACAGTGTAAGAAAAACTAGGAAAGAATAAATCTAATAGGTATGCCATGTGGGCAATTCCACTGTCACGGGTGTGACCACCAGAGAAGTTTTATAGAATATACCATGAAAACCTCACATGGCAGCTTTAGTTTCATGATGTGATTAGAAACACTGACACTCAAA
>JAULBS010109340.1:0-15220 GCA_032355785.1 Symmetromphalus regularis | reverse complement strand
ATCGAATGCCGGTAAATTTTAATGTATAGTTTTATTTCGTTTTAAAACATGATTACGTTATTTTATCCCAAAAAATTATTAAACTTATTAATTTATAATACTATATTGAATATAATGACCACAAAACTGGTTATATTTCACGTCTGCTTTAATGATAATATTTGGAATTTTTCACTAGCCCAAACCACAAATTATTTTTCCCTTTATAATTTGGTCATAACAAACTTTGGACTCCCCGCTCCCCTCTAACAATAGTAACATTAAAAATGTTTAAACTATCTTAGGAAAACATATATCTATTCAACCATGCAGTAAGAATTTAGAATGTAGCCTTTCCACATGCAGAAATGTTAGTGCAGAATGTGTGTAAATATATTTCCAATGAAAATATTCGCTTGATTTTTGGTATACCTGTTCTGGATAGATGTTTTCCAGATACCATTTAAAAGACTTGCACTGGAGACGTTTTCTCAGTTCCTGTCTTGACGTGATGTCGCCAGGGTCCGTGTTTTTAGCTTCTGGATGTATTTCGTAAACATATTTCTGAAAACATATATTTTATTTTCATTATTCACCTTTTCATTTACAACCGCACATTAATTTCAACAACAGATATAGTAAAAATATTCAACTGTCTAACACAAAATGCTTTCCATTCACGATCTCTTTTAGATAGTTTGATTTTAATCCATTAAGTTTTTAATGTTTGCATGTACTTGAAGTTCCATTCCAGCAGGATGTAGCTCAAAAGGAAAAGTGCCTACCTGAAATGTCATAGGTAATACTTTTCCACAGAACCATTCGAGCTATTTCTCTCTCCAGCAATTGATCCGAAACTCGTTTAACAAAGGCCTGATATGTAGTCCTGTATGTGGCAAATCACATATAAAGATCCCTTGTTGTTAATTCAATAATTGGAAAGATTAGCATATATGACAGTAGAGAGTTTTCTTCTAGAGGGTTTCCTTCGAAGACCATGAGGCACTAACATTGTATGTTTGATACCTAACAGTCAAGGAATAAACGATGTGCTGGAGTGTCGTTAAACAATCCTTTCTTTAAAGTTCAGTTTGTAATTCATGCATGATTGGTTGATGTCACTTAGTTAAATATTCTAAGAGGATTCATATCATTATCACAAGTTAAAATAATAGTCCAATGTATAAAACACTTATTTCTGATTGTTTTAACTTACAATGTAGTCGTCCATCCAAACAAGGCCAACTCGTAGAGAATTTTTCACAAAGTTTTCACCTAAAGGAGATCCATATGGCCGTCTATTGCGGAATATGTGACCCACACGTGAGCATGGAATTATCTCCAATCTACCACCACACTGCCAGATCTGAAAGAATTAGTTTTACACTGAGAGATGATCTATAAACACATAACTAACAATTATAGAACAATCTCCAACCTACCACCACACTGCCAGATCTGAAAGAATTAGTTTTACACTGAGAGATGATCTATAAACACATAACTAACTATTATAGAACAATCTCCAATCTATCACCACACTGCCAGATCTGAAATAATTAGTTTTACACTGAGAGATGATCTATAAACACATAACTAACAATTATAGAACAATCTCCAATCTACCACCACACTGCCAAATCTGAAATAATTATTTTTAAACTGAGAGATGATCTATATACAAATAATTAATAATTACAGAACAATCTCCAATCTACCACCACACTGCCAGATCTGAAAGAATTAGTTTTACAAGTAGAGATCTATAAACACATAACTAACAAAACAAACTGAGATGCACATAATATTATTTTCAGTTCAGTGAAGTAATTATAGAAATCTGATATAGAAATAATAGATTGTCTATCATAAAAAGATGTTACTAGGATCACATTGCTACCCAGAAAAAAATAATGAACCCTAATCTTTTGATCTGATATGTCAATAAAGTTTCATTTTCTGCATTTTTAGTTAAGCTTTTCAACTTCAGTAGTTCATTTAAAAAATCCATTCCTAACCTACCATACCTAATTTTATGTGACCAGTTTTTAGAAAATATCCTTTTTAGGCCTTATAGATAGTGTTAATGAAAATCCAAACTTAAAGAAAATATATTTTAACATCATTAGATCTAATTTGCAGAGTACTTGTAATAGAATATCTGAATAATTTTAGCACCATTCAATAAAAACTCACTCTGAAAGATATTTCAAGATTTTCTCCACCCCAAACTTCAAGACCTGGGTCATATTCTCCGAGGTCATGGAAATATTTCCTATCCATAGCAAACAGTCCACCAGCCATTGTGGGTGTCCTACAAGAAACAGGAAAATTAATCAACATTCTAATAAAATTATGAAGCCAATATTTGTGAAACATAAATAAATAAATTATCTAATAAAATAAATACTTCTTTTAAAAAAAAAGGAATTGTCCTGTTTTTTCTGCTCTGCTACACATGGCTGTAAACCAGTCAAAATGTTCAAACCCTCAACAAATATTTTAAATGAATATATTTGTAATTCAATGGCTGATATAAAACATTCAGTAATTTTGCTACAGTCATCAGAAGAAACCCACTACATTTCTCTATTAGGAGTAAAGGACCTTTTATGTATTTTCCAACAGACAGTAGATTATACTACAATCTGTAAGCTTAAGAACCAGTAGAAATTCTACTGCACCAGTAAATTGTGGTTGGTACTGATCTGGTGGACTAGTGAGATATTTTCTATTTCTGCACGCCTTGTTGACTCACACAAAAGGTTCCACTTGAAGAGAGGGACTTGCTTGAATCTTGACTGGTAGTGGGTCCCAGCGATAATGCATGCCCCAGTTGAAACCTCCTCGAACCAGTGGTGATGTTTCAAATATGAACGTATCTGGGTTGATGATGTCGATGACTGGCACGACAACATTCTTGCTGTTTTCAGATATTCTCCACAGAAGTGGTTCCAACCACTTTATGTTCACTTCACAGTGACTGTCCAGAAACACAACAACCTAAAGAACAAACGAGAATTCTAGGAAATTGAACTGTTTACAATGCATGATCAGGCTTTATTTCATCCAAAGAAAGGATTGTCTGTTTAATGACACCCCTGCATATTCTTTATTATTATTATTGGTTTGTTTTGTTTAACGACACCACTAAACCACATTGATTTATTAATCATCAGCTATTGGATATCAAACATTTGGTAATATTGACATGCAGTCAAGTGTGGGCTAGCTTCTAATGGGTTTTGAACCACTCTCTTCAGTTTGAGAGTCCGATGTCCTACCACTGGAGCACCGAGGTTATCTATATTCTTTATTAGGTGTCAAACATATGGTATTTGTGACTCATGGTCTTCAGAAGAAACCCTCTACTGCTTCTCAATTAAAAGCAAAGGATATTCTATAAACACTTTCCAATAGACAGGACAACACATACCTTAAACATAATAGCTTTTGTTACACCAGTTGTGGATCACTGGCTGGCATGAGATATAGCCCGATGGATTCTACATGTACAATCACCAATGTTAATCATTCCATACGGTTTTGAATTTGAAAACAAGTAGTGCTATATATATATAAATACATTAGCAGTGGAACAGGAAATATATTGGGAAAGGGGGTGGGAAGAGCTACTTTAAAAAAAAAAAAAATGGATTATGTCTTTTGTATAATATTGATATGAATATATATAAAAACAGATCTTGCAGTATATAATAGTATACCATACGTATCACAAAAGTCAAGAGGATTATTGGGGGAACCAAGCACCACAATAAAATTATTGGGGATTGACCCCACCCCACCACCCCTGTGAAGGAACAGGATGTAGCTCAAGCTGTAACATGTCTTCCTGTGAAGTGGCCGGTCATCAGATCGATCCTTCTCAGTAGACCCATTTGCAATTTGGACTAGTTTCTGTTCCAACCAGTGGTCAAAGGCTGTGGTATGTGCTGTCCTGTTTTTGGGAAAGTGCATATAAAAGAGCCATTGCTACTTATCGGATAAAAATCAATGTGCTCTAGAGGCGTCGTTAAATAAAAACAACTTTGACCCTCCTGTCCCCCACTTTACTTCTGCCACCTATGAAGAAAATGAATAAGTTTAAGTTTTTAATGACATAACAGTTCCCTGAATTTATACAGAACATTTAAAAAACATTATGTCTTAATTTTGTCAACAAATATTAAATATTTTAAAACATATGTTGAAGATTTTAGTTACCTCTCCTGTAGCATGCGCCACTCCAAACATCCGTGCCCTAATAAGACCCTGACGTGATGTCCCACGCAGCAATTTTACTTTTTCTAAATTCTTAATACTCTCTTCCAAAGAACTTTTTAATTCTTCTACAAGTAAAAAAGGAAACGTTATGTCAATACACTGGATTCAACAGTACTATATATTATGATATTCAGTTTATCGTCATTCCAGGGAAGAGTTTTAATAGAAACAAAGCAAGGAAAGGAAGACTACATTTTGAACAGCTTTGTTTGTCAGTCTGTGAAAACTGAAGCACAGTTGAACAATGTTAACACAGAACTAACTAAGTCCACAAACTGAATACATAGAAATGACCACATAAAATGCATGTTTTATCAAATTGATGTAGTTACTAATTGATATACTGTTTTAACAACCCTTGTATACCACTGTTGTATACAAACAGCTGTCTGGGATTGGTCACTGATTATCCTGTATATGGACGGAGAATTGTAAAAGACAGTTTTTCTCAGTGTGACATCCCATGGATTTAGCAAATATTGTAAACATTTGATTAAATTAGTCAATATTTAGTAAACCTGTGAGTAATCATTTTTGACCCTGCATGGAATTATTATGGATTAGTGTGATTATCCATTAACTAATACAGCTAAAAATTATCAGATAATGCTACCATTATTCTAAACTGACAAAATACCCCAAAAAAAAAATCATTTTCCAATTTTTGGGAAAACATTAAAAATAATAAGTTTTTAAGTATACAAGTGATCTGTAAAGATGAAATATGTACCGGATTCACTAAAATCATCGACCAACACGATCTCATGAAGAATATCACTTGGAGTTCGGTTGAGAACACTGTGAACTGTTCTCAGCAATACCGACAGTGATTCTTCGATGAAGCATATTATTACACTGGCCTTTGGTAACTTGGATGGATATTCTTTGTCTTGACACCTGAATAAAGGAAAAACTAAAAAAATAATTGGTCAAATATTAAATAAAATTAAAGTATAAATAAACACTTTGCAATAAATCTAATAAGACGTAACATTATGAGCAAGATAATTCACTATATCACAGATTATGCTAATTTTTTATTTTCTTATTAACAGTTCTTATTTACCTAGCTTGTTTAGTGCACACATGCAAGCACTTCACGTAATCAGAATCTGTTAGGTGTCTAATTATGTTTTAATTACAAAACTCAATGAACGGAAGCAATTTTTCTAGTTTACCAGCAAGGTTTTCTATATAAATTTCACCAGAACGAATAACAGTTGTTGGATGTACTTATTTTCATGCTTGTATCAAATTAAGGTTCAAGCTTGCTGTCCTGGGCATATAATTCAGCATCCTGTGCTGTCATTCCAGGACAGAAGATTAGTGTTAGTACAAGAGATGAAACTAACTGTCACCACACTAATGTGGCTACTGTTCCCAATAAGCAGAAAGGTATCTTTTATATACACTATCCTCCAGACAGGATAGCACAAACCATGATCATTGATAAAACAATTGTGGACTATTGGCTTGACAGAACAACACAGATCAAGGACTTTTGTATACCAGTCTTGAAGCACTGTTTTGAATATGAAAAATAACTCAAAGTTAAATTAGTACAGCCGGATTCAAAGTACAACATTGCATGACATAACATCTGAATTATTTTTTTTTTACACACACAACATAAATATTGAAGCGTTAGTCATTTTGTCACATATGTTTGTTTTGAAACAGTTTGTTTGAAAGAGAACAAACAAAGTATTACCTGTAAAGAATTGGTTTAATGGAAATGTTAAACTATTAACAGATTTGAAAATTGGGCTTGTAAACATGACTCACAAAATATTAATGCAGAACATGGATGAATAAAGTAAAGTGTGTTTTATTTAATGATACCTCTAGAGCACATTGATTTTTATCTTAAGATTTTTTTTTCTTATCATTGGCTATTGGATGTCAATCATATTGTAATTCTGACATATGTATTTTAAAGGAAACTCGCTGCCACCACATAAGCTACTCTTTCTGATAAGCAGTAAGGGGTATTTTATATGCACCGTCACACAGACAGGATAGCACATACCATGACCTTTGATGAACCAGTTGTGGACCACTGGATGGAATTGAAAATAGGCCAAACTGCAAATTGGTCAACAATGAAAGATCAATCTGACGACTGACTGTTTCACAGGCGAACCTGGATGCAGTCACTTGTCTTCATATGTAAAGCAGAATATGCATATATATGCACTCCAATGTATCAATTCTGATACTCATTCCTTCACCTAATAATACGATGTTATAGGGGTCGCCCTTAAATAGTTGTGCTGAGTATAAATACTTACAGAGGATTTCGGACGTCTGGGATTGGACGATCATAAGCCAACTTATCACTGATCAGAGTGTTGAATGCATGTTTGTGGTAACCTGAAACATTTTTAATAAAACACTTCAAGCTCACAGGAAAAATAGCATCAGCTTTGTAATATATTATATAAATGTCTGAAGGATTTTTTGGAAATTAATGAGTTTGTATAGAAAAAAGTATGCCAGGTCAGTCATAAATGAAAATTTACTTCACCCATAAATGGGTTATACAAACAACAATTTAGGTAACTCATTGTATTTTGCGTAACCCATTAATAAAAATATGACACCTTTAAATGATTTCACGTGAATGAAAAATGAAAATATTATTTTTGATCTCATTTGCCTGATACGTTTCATTCATTTGGTACCATTGTTAATGAGAAGAAACCATACTTTACAGTTAATTTGTCAAAAGTAAAAAAATGTGGTGACTGAAATAGTATCCAACATACTGATATAGTATCATAATAATCCCATGCCTGAAGTAAAAAGAAATGCAGACATTTTAACTGCTATTTATTTTGTTTAAAAAACAAACCTTCTTTGTGTTTCCTCTGATCCTCTGGTGACAGAATTCGACCAAGCTTGTACAAGTAATCAACATTGTAACTAAAGAAAAGAAAATTAATGTTAAAACAACGAACCAGTTTGTGTAACCGTATCATCATTAAAATAATAACATAGGACTTTTTCTTATGGGCCCTAACCTTCTCTAGCTTTGTGATACTTTCATTTTAGGGTATCATTTATTCGAATATCGCCTAATTATGAGGTTTGATTCAACCTGATTTACAGAGTTTTGATACCATAAAACAGTGAAATGTTGCAACAGCTTGGACAGTGTTGATCTTTACTAAAGTAAGTTAGTAGTGAAGAAATATAATTCTTACATGCCCTGCTGCACTTATATTTGTGGTTGGTTGTACTTATATTTGTGGTTGGTTGTACTTATATTTGTGGTTGGTTATACATATATTTTTGGTTGGTTGTACTTATATTTGTGATTGGTTGTACTTATATTTGTGGTTGGTTGTACTTATATTTGTGGTTGGTTGTACTTATATTTGTGGTGGTTCAATGGTTGTACTTATATTTGTGGTTGGTTGTACTTATATTTGTGGTTGGTTGTACTTATATTTGTGGTTGGTTCAATGGTTGTACTTATATTTGTGGTTGGTTCAATGGTTGTACTTATATTTGTGGTTGGTTGTACTTATATTTGTGGTTGGTTGTACTTATATTTGTGATTGGTTGTACTTATATTTGTGATTGGTTGTACTTATATTTGAAGTTGGTTGTACTTATATTTGTGATTGGTTGTACTTATATTTGTGGTTGGTTGTACTTATATTTGTGATTGGTTGTACTTATATTTGTGTTTATATCCTTAACATAAGATTCAAGCACAAGTCAGCTCCCTGTACTGTCTGTCCAGGTTAGAGATTAGTGTTAGTAGGAGAGATGAAACATGCTGCTGCCACAACAACATGGCTACTCTTATCGATAAGGAGCAAGGGATCTATTCAGGCACGGATGCAGGATTTTTGAAAGGTGGGGTTTCCAAATGTGACTGGTATATAAATGGTTAATTTAAACGTCCTTCCACTTGTATGTTTTTAAAAAATACGAGAAAAGGTGGGGGTCCTGACCCCTGGTTCCCTCCAGGGATCCGCTACTGCATTTATAAACTAATCAATATTTGCCAACAACCTCATGGCGAATATGCAGTTTGATCAATTTAATAATTCATACATTCATTAAATGTGGTATCATTTGTGAAACAGCACACGCAAAAGCTGCTATGTGCTACATACGTTAACAGGTTTATATGCTAGCCTATAATCACATGGAAAACATTTCAACTTCATAATTATGCTAATGTTGAGTAATATGTTTAGCAGGTGTTCTCATTTTTAAAGAATAATCAATAGAGGTTATCATTTTAAATACCGTATCTTTTACAATATGTGATTTGATTTAAAATACAGGATATAAGCATTTATTAAAACCGCAGTATTTTGAATTTAAACATTATAAAATTGAGAGAAGATATTATAGCAGCTGCTTTAAGAAACACACAATAAGTTATGTCAGAGTATCACTGATCATAATCACCAATGAAAACTTACTACATAATTTAATGTAACTGCATGTATTTATAATGATTTCACTTCTTAACAAATACAGTGGTAAAATATGACCCCTGAGTTTAGTGTGCTAATGATATACGTCTAGTATATGATTGTATATAATTTACACATATGCAGTAAACCATGGATATTAATTTACACAATAAAATAAATTGCCACTATAAATGTTGAAAAGCTCACCCATTCTCATCTTGAGACTGTTCAAACTCATCAGGTGGTTCAGGAAAATTGCTTTTCCAGTGCTGACGTGCCTTCATTCGCCATTTTCCATTTCTATGTTTGTCAGAGTGGTGAGTATCTCCTTTAAAATGACTGAGAAGAAATATTCCTACCACTGTAGCGATCAACAGAAATGCCAGTAACTTGAACTGTCGAAGCCTGGGCATTCCAAATATTGATGTCACCAATGTTATTACAAAGTCTATAAATATAATGCCATGTCTAAATTTTATTTATCTGAAAAATATAAAAATGACAAATATATTAATGTGCAATCTTGGTTCAACCAGCTTTTAAAGTATACAATGTAAACAGTTATAATAAGTGAAATCGAACCCACTTGGTGAAATCAAAACCCCTTGGTAAACTCATTCTCTGATTTAGTTTATTCCTGTCCTAATCAGTATCTAACGGCTGGAATATCAAGGTCATTGTATGTGCTGTCCTGCCTGTGGGAAAGTCCACATACATCTACATGTAAGGAGCAGTGTTTCACCTAGCATCTGGAAAATGGGAGTCATCATGACTCACAGGGTTTTATTTTGGGAGTCTAGCATTCAAAAATGGGAGTCAAAAATATAATTTCAATCAATACAAGTAATTAACTGAATAACTGTCTTGTTTATATAATATGCATATATTATATCCATTATCCACTATTCTATATTTATAATACTAATACATGTATATCCATTGTTTGTTATTCTCACAAATAATATTTTTTTGTGTATTTAAAAAAAAAAATTGGTAGACGTTGGAAATATTTTGCTTCAATCATGGTGTGCACATATTTTATTTAGGAGTATTTTAGCAAAATATTGCATCAAATATGCAGGATTCCTCGGTCATGTAAATCCCTGAAGGGGTCATCCATTTTTTCCCCATCATTTTCAAGAGCGTACAAAATGTACTTTTGGATGGAGAGGTTAAAGAGACTGGTACGCTTTTCAAAATAATAAAAAAATGACGATATTATTTCAAAATCATCATTTTAGTCCTTTCAGTTTGTATGCTTTTCGAGGGTAGGCAGGGGGTCCGGAAAAAGAGTATGTTTTGTACTTGAATGCTAGTGATAGAAAAATGTTGTGGGTTTCCTCTGTTGACTGTGTGTCAGTTTCATATCCATTATTATAATCAAACCAGTCTTAGACTATGAATCTACAAGATGTGTATGTATATGAGACTTTATTTAGGTCATTTCCTTCACTTAGTTAAGAGACTTCAAAACCAAACTTTTAAAATGTGTCATTGCTAATTCAAACAAGTGTAAAGAATTATCAGCAGGGGTAGAAATTAAGAAATTATTTTCACTCGCCTGGGGACTAGTAGCCTTAAAAAGATACTCGTCCCCTTGAAAAATCATTAGTTCACCCATTTTAATTTTAAGATTGGGTTGATCCAAAACGAGAATTACAGATGTAACATTGAGAAGACAAATTGTATTGGTGCTACTAAGTTTTCATTTTGTTATTTTAAGGAACTCACTTAAAAGGTGGTGCATAATACAGATTTGATTGTATTGTTATAACTGTAAGGGGTCGTTCACAATTATTATTGATATTTTTCTATTTTTACACAGCGTATGCTCAGGAGTAGGGGATTCCGACATGCAATCAAATTTAAATTAACCATTAAAATGTTAATATTGTGTGTACCAGTTGAGGTGGAAGAAGAGGATTAAAAAATTTGTACTCTATATGAATACCAAACAAATGTTGTAATTATGAAAAACCTGTGTCACCCCATATCGAGACAATAAAGAACCAGTCAAAAGTGAAAAAGACAGAAATGTCTGCTAGCATGTACATTTTGGTCAAATAAATGTGTTTTGCGAGTATGATAGGCAAATTATCTGTCTGACAGCTACTATCTCAAAATAATACAAATTCATAATAAAAGATTGCAAAAAAAATATCTATTGTCCCAGCAATTTTTACTTGCCTCAGGCGGGTGTTAATTTCTATCCCTAATTATAATCTAAAATAGATTTTGACCCAAAATACACTATAACAAACAGTAATTAGTGCACATAACTAACAGTAAATCACCATTTTAATCTATGACCAAAAAGAGAAATTGCCTAAATTAATTATTATTAGACTTTTATTAGTCCAACAATTTTTGGGTTGTGATATCTTTTTTAATTTTAAGGGTTCACAGCTAATATTTTGTTGAAATGTATTCAGTCAATACAACTATAAAAAATGGATTAAATATTATTTTATTTTAAAGTATTATTTTTAAAATGATTATTTTGTTGTGATAATCTTTAAAATCTTTTTTTTTTTTTAATAAAAGCACTTTTCATCAATCCTTTAGAAATATGCAGAGGTCAAAGTACATGCTATACAATAAAGTTGTCCTATATTTGTGTAACTGTAAAAGTCAGACTATAAATAGTAAACATATTGGCTAAAAAAATATTTTTATATATTTTAAAAAGAAGTCTTTTACTGTTTTACCACAAAATCATATTACATTATTTACGACCAGCTACAACAAACACTACGCCTATATATATCAATACGAAAAACTTAGCAACTACTGTCACCAGTCAATTTATAATTATCGCTTGTGAATTACACAATTATTTAAAGTTTATCATTATGCATTAAGTCGCTATTATTTTTAATAAATTTTATTTTAGTAATAATAATTTCAAACTGTTATTAATTTATTTTACGTAAATCTTAAGGATCAAATATATAGTTTGTGAAAACATTATGCTAGTGTGATAAGCGGCCATATGTCTATTTTCATATTGCACGTGAGTGCTATGTTTTTGGACAGGCGGTTGATTTAATCATTGAAGCGTGTCTAAATACAGAATCAAAGATCCCCAGATGAAAATACAGCATAACGTTGTTAGCGTAATACAGTTTTTATTTGCACTTTAAAAAAAAAAGGTCAATGTACCACCAGCACATTAAATTTCACTAGCGGATCCAGTGGGGGGGGGGGGGGGGGGGGGTGGTGGGTGGGCGGGTGGGGTCTGGGGGGCGGATGGGGTTTCCAGAGGGTCAGGACCCACAACTCTCTGGATTTTTATTTTTTTTATCTTACCATTTTACGAGTGGAAGGACGAAAATTAATCATTTTTTCAACTATTTCTATTCACTCATTACTTTTGGACACCCCTTTTCAGAAATCCCCCTTTGCTTTGGACACACCCTTCCTTTCAGAAATTTTGCGTCCACGCCTGAATTTTTAAAATCTTATGACATAATCACAGAATGATGTAACTGAAATGAATGTGGACTAAAATGAATGTGACAATGCTGTAACTAGTATACTACGGATCCGTGTAACTTGCGCTTACATTTATTGCAAAGATGTTGTGTAATACATTTTATTTAGAATTATGGTTGCATATGTGCACTGTAGTTCATTTGGTAAAATATCTGTCCACACCTCTGCGATTATTATCATTTCATTCTGTCATACAATGCCAATGGCCAGTGCAAAATTGAAGGGGGGGGGGGGGTTACATCCTCCCTAAGTCTAAGAGATATTTTTAATGCTTTTTATTTTTAACAGGTGTCATTAAAAATATGTAGAATTATGTACATATATTTTAACAAATTTTTAATACAAACCTAACATTCTATCATCCTATCTGTATCCTCTTGGTTTGCATAATTGTAGAACAGCACCTTATGTAAGATTCAAGACACGAGGGTAGAGGATGGGTAGAGATTGAATTTGATGTTTGCATTCAAAATATATTAAAGAGAATTTTACATTATACCTACCCATTCAGTTATTATGCATGTCATAAGGTGCCAGCTTTTGTATTATGTAATTGAAGAACAGCCCCTAATTGTCAAATGGCCTCTTATGTGATGAGGGGTGTTATATAATTATATATATTGTACTAGGATATTATCCCCACCCCCTACTCCCAGATATTAACTTCTGGATATTACAACCTTTGGACATATAAGTCTTAGTATGTTATAATTGGATTAGTCTTAGTATGTTATAATTGGATTACTTCCTTTATTGGTCAAACCTTGCACATTTTGATAAAAGTATGAAATCTGGTACAAACATACGCTGGGACATACTGACCTGTTGATTAAGATAAAAAAAATTATATAATTATTTTTTATTAATAACAGTAAAAAAAATACTTTGTTTGCTTTTTCATATTTAATAGAAATTTCTTTTGTTACTTTATTATAGCGATGACAATACCCAGAGATGAGAGCATTTTTTCAATCACATTCATCAACTAATTGCTGATGATCCATAAGATAATGGTTAATACTGACTACAATGATTGGATCCCTCTCTTTCCTAGTAATTGTGCTTTCACTGGGCCTATGGTTTGTTTTATATGGCGGCTGGCTGGAGTTGTCCACACTTACCTGGGCACACTGGATCACGGTTAACAATGGCCCCCAGATACAAACCACCACTAAAATAGACTGGAGGCAAGATGACTTGATTGCTGTCTACAAATTGGGGATCATTAAAAATGCAGATGATGAAAATATACATGCTGAAGGTGAGAAGAATATTTTCATTTAAAAGTTTTGGCTAATATTTATTGAAAAACTTTCAATTATCATTATTCAAGGCATTTTATATCCTAATTTTTATTTAAAAGTTTTAGCTAATATTTATTAAAAAACTCTTGTTATCATTACTTAAGGCATTTGATTTTATTCCAGGAATTTAATTTTATTTCTTGGTTATTAAAAAAAAAAAATTGGTCCAAAAAGCTAAGTAAGGTTGTGTAACAAGAACCAAACTGTTGCTGGATAAAATATACGTAAAAGAAATAATGTTTCTTCATCTTTATAATTTTTTCTGTTTTGCAGGATTTAGAAATCATGCATTTAATGAACTAGTCAGTGAACGACTTGGCTTTCATCGACCAATTCCTGATACTAGAAACCCTTTGTATGTTATATTTCTACATGTATAATATTATATTGATTTAATTTATTAACTTATTTTCAAGAAAGTAAGAGTGCCAAAATATTGATTTGAGTTATTCAGAGTTAGAAAATATTTTTTGAAAATCTGTTTAATATGTAGGCCTATTTGGTAAACCATAGGATTCCTTGTAGACATAAAAGGTTTTATCTAGAAATAGTTCCATGCTGAAATTTGATAAGTTCACACAATGTTTTAGACATAACTTCATGCAAATAAATTATACATTTTAAATATGTACATGCATATATAGGCCTTGAATTATTTTTTTTGAGATGGTGAGCTATTTTAAATGTGTTAAATTATGTACAGGGTAGTATAAGATTTATATTTTTAAAACTCATCATAAATTTTCTCCTACTGATTTTATTTTTGTATGTTTTTAAGGTGCAAGGGCAAAGAATATCCAGCTGTTTTACCTAAAGCCAGTATCATTATTTGTTTCTATAACGAAGCATGGTCGACGTTACTGAGAACAGTTCACTCAATCATAGATCAGACTCCTCCAAACCTCTTAGAAGAGATTATTTTAGTGGATGATGACAGCAATATGGGTGTGTATTATCTTGAATATTTTCTAATGATGACAGCAATATGGGTGTGTATTAGCTTGAATGTTTTCTAATGATGACAGCAATATGGGTGTGTATTAGCTTGAATGTTTTCTAATGATGACATCAATATGGGTGTGTATTATCTTGAATATTTTCTAATGATGACAGCAATATGGGTGTGTATTATCTTGAATATTTTCTAATGATGACAGCAATATGGGGGTGTGTATTAGCTTGAATGTTTTCTAATGATGACTGCAATATGGGTGTGTATTAGCTTGAATGTTTTCTAATGATGACAGCAATATGGGTGTGTATTAGCTTGAGTGTTTTCTGATGATGACAGCAATATGGGTGTGTATAAGCTTGAATGTTTTCTAATGATGACAGCAATATGGGTGTGTATTAGCTTTAATGCTTTCTGATGATGACAGCAATATGGGTGTGTATTAGCTTGAATATTTTCTGTTGATGACAGCAATATGGGTGTGTATAAGCTTGAATGTTTTCTAATGATGACAGCAATATGGGTGTGTATTATCTTGAATATTTTCTGATAATGACACTAAGATAGTGTATATGAAATTAAATGTTTTCTGATGATGATGCTAAGATGAGAGTATACTAACTTGAATGTTTTCTAACGATGATGCTAAGATGAGAGTGTACTAACTTGAATGTTTTCTAATGATGATGCTAAGATGAGAGTGTACTAACTTGAATGTTTTCTGATGATGATGTTAAGATGAGAGTGTACTAACTTGAATGTTTTCT
>JAULBS010109329.1:0-15220 GCA_032355785.1 Symmetromphalus regularis | reverse complement strand
CACTCACTCTGGGTTGGAGCTGATACTGAGATTAAAAATCCCATGCCACGACTGAGATTTGATCTCAGTACCTACCAACCTCAAGTCTGATAGCTTAACCACTGTGCCACAGAGGTCGGTTAAATGTACATTTTTTTTAAGGAAGATAATAGCTATACTTAAGTGGTCATTTATGGGATTAATTTTGTGTTATGGATCATACAAACCTTGATACAACATGTTTGTAAAATTGTGTATTCTCATTATAACAGCAAAGAAAACAAACACCGAGGTAAGCTTTATATGTATTGTTTTAAATTTATACACAATCTGTACATCTTCATAATAAATAACAACAACATCATCTCGCTGAACAACAGCGAGGAGGTGACAAAATAAAATAACATTCTAAACAAACATTACCCCTTTACATAAACCCTAACATAAATCAAGTCAATGGATATCACCACTATTATGTGATATAATAAACAGAATATTACATTTGTTCTAGTAAGATATTGTTTATAATACTTTTGTATTAAATTGTACATAACACTCTTTTGCGATGTAATATAATATTACATTTGTTTCAATACAATATTGTTTGTATTACTTGTGAAGTAAAATTTAAATTTGTGATAAAATTTAAAAACAATTCATTAAGTATCCTTTAAATATGAGGAAATTCATTCAGTAAAGTTAAAATCTTTAAATCTCTCAAGTCTTTCATGGTTTTTAATAAAACATTATTTTCTATAATTTTAGATAAAAATAAATTTATTCTCATTAACATCATAAATTTAATGGAACATTTAAAAATTGTTTTACCTAATTCTATCTGACAGTATATTTTCTTTGAGTCATATTTAATGGCAGGTGTCAAATTTTGAAATGTGGCTTCAATAACTTTGGTGAATAAAACATTTTGCAAACCGAAACCTCACATTTTATATGTAATAAGGCCAGAGTTTATTAATTGTTAGTTTCTCGAACATAGCCCCCCCACCCCCCCACCCCCAAAACAAAAATAGGGTAGGATGGCTGGAAAGAAAATAATTACAAAACGTCTTGGGAGGGGAAAATAAAATTTGATATAAAATTAATTTTACCAGTTTTACTTATTTATGTTTTTGTTTAAACAAAGGTGCAGGCATTTTTCTTTTCTAGCATTCATGGCTGACAGCGGAAATAAAATAAGTGTGAATTTTCACTTTTAATTTTATTTTAATTTAGCAAAATGATGGGTCGGTGGGTTCGTGAAATTACTAATAAAAAAATTCTGGCCTAAATGTAACTTTTTTGTTAGATTATCATTTTATTTATTTAATCTGATCAGACTTAGCTAAACAATAAGATCTGCTCTTCAAAGATAAGGAATATTTTCCCCGGTGCTATCAGCAGCTGCCAAAACTGTTTAAAATCTCAACTGCATCGGCAAAGCAAGACAACATCATTTAAATCTCAATGTATGGCAGAGACAGATAAGAACGAAATATCTAATACAAATCAAACAATTATCCTGAAAGAACAAATACAAATAAACATTTTGGTGCCAAAAAAATAAATAAATCTTTTAAAAATAAAAATAGTAGAAAAAATTGATTTATTAATAATTAATTATCACGTAGTCAAGTATGAGCCAACCTCTAATGGGTTTTGAACCAAAGTCTTCAGGTTAAAAGTCTGATTTCCTACAGCTGGACCACTGAGGCTCACTATTATACTTAGAACTCTTGTAGTTTGTGAAATTAAAAAAAAAAAAAATAATAGTAATAAATAATAATAATAATCTTAATAATAAAATAAAAATAAAAAATTGCTCAGGAGACAATATTACAATTGGGCAATGTTAAAATTAGAATTTTTACTATCAAACCCCATTTCATTTATAGAAACTGAGTTTTGTAGATAACATAATAGCAATGTGGCTATGTCATAAATACATGTACATTCATTTTGTGTTCATATATATTAAAGAGTTATGGTAATTTATAGAACTGTGATTTGCTATCACAAAATGCACACGTTGCTACCCAACAAATAAATACACAAACATGTACAGAAAAATACAAACATCAATAAGTAAGCACCACTCTGTGTTTCTCATAATACTACCAGAGGTGTCAATCCAGGGGGGCATTGGAGGGACACATCCCCCACTTTTTGGACAGGGGTTACTATATAATTATCTCCCCCCAAAAAAGAACTAAGTAAAGAAAAAAAATCTAATTTCGACTAAGCCAGCATACAATTGTAAAAAGTACCTGCATATCGTATATTTTATGCCAAAATTTTAATAGTAAACAGGTCTGTAATTAAGAGTATACTCTTTGATATTCAATAAATTTAAAAACAAATATGTTTTGGGAGAACTGCCACCTTACTTATTTAACTATGACGCTGTCCCTTTAATTCTTCTAGAGCCACTTTAAGCCAAAAAAATTAAAAAAATTCTCATTATATCAGGCAGCTAAAGCCTGGTTTACACCAGCTTACTATTATAAATAAAATAAATGTTTTATATTCAGAACCATTTCTGAACTCATAAATATTTCTGAATTTCATGAGGTGCATTGTTTAGTTTTTGCCTTTGATCTTTGATTATGTATTGGAGATCAAAGGAAAAAAACCAAATAAAATTCATGAAATTCGGAAACATTTATGACTGCACTTAATGGTTTTTCAGTAACACTGCGAGGATAATTTCAAGAAAATGAGCTTACTGCATAATATACTGAACAGCAAAAAAAAGGCAAATTTAATTTGCAATGAATAAAAGTTAACCATATTTTGACGTTGGCTGTTTTGCTTACTGGAGACATGTGCAGAGAAATGTAAAGCATGTGCAGCATGAGTTTTGTGGTTTTATAAATTTTTGTCTAATGTGATTAAACTGGATCTGAAATTTTTTTTGCATTTCTTTTGCTGTTCAGTATAACTTAATATTTTTGTTATGACATTATAATGAGTATAACGTTGCCATAAACCAATTATACATGGGATTTTACAGCAGCGGTTACTGATTACCATACCAACTTCAATAGCTACAATGACATTAAATTGTAATTAATCATGTGGTGCTTAACTTTTGTTAGTGTGTATATGATCACTAGTTTTACATGGACAGTAGACTATTCTATGTACAAACATCTAGAAATATCATGCATGGGTTTGAGCAAGTAATCTACAGTCCGCACACACGACTCTGCATGTTGCATGCACATATCACCACGGTTACTAGAACACACACAGACACACCATAACACTCCCATGTTCATACTGCATCACTCACGTCACCCTAGCAGTATTCAACACACATTTGATACATGTTTTACAAATTACTAGCTCAGAAATAAAACTGACCCTTGCCTACATATCATAATAATAAAATGAAAAAATCTGTATCCCTCCATTTTAACTAATGGACTATGGGGGCCAGTGGCCTCTGTATTAAAATACAGTAATAAGACAAACTATCTGAGAAAGTCTGTAACCCTCCATTTGAACAAATGGTCCATGGGGGCCAGTGGCCTCTGTATTAAAGTACTATCTGAGAAAGTCTGTAACCCTCCATTTGAACAAATGGTCCATGGGGGCCAGTGGCCTCTGTATTAAAGTATTATCTGAGAAAGTCTGTAACCTTCAATTTGAACTACTGGTCTATGGAGGCTAGTGGCCTCTGTATTAAAGTACTGTAATAATGCTTGTGAAACATGATATTACACATTTGAAAAATGCCAACTTCCATTTTTAATGTTTAAAAGTAAAAATGACAAAATTCATTTTTAACATAAAATGAGGAAAAAGTAACTTGCAACACACAAATTTTAACATGATGACCCTAAACATTTTTATTTTGCACATATGAAATTTAATGTATTATTAAATTGTAATAATGCAGTAAATAAGTCTGTAAAATTCATTTCAAATGATTCATAAATTACCCATTTAGTTAGAAATGGCAATAACATTACTTTATTTTAAAATATTAACAATAAAAAAACTAATTTCTCTCTCTCTACCATAAACAAATTAATTTGAAAAGTTAGAACAGTAGATTAAACATTCTGAAACAAGAGAAAAAAATGTTTTGATAATTAACAAATGTATTTACATTTTAAAACAAATATACTCAATCAAAAAAGAATGTATGCATGTTGAAATATTGAATATTTTTTAATGGTCACAGTAATGGTCCATTGGCAGCAAACATGTGCGCAACTTGTGATATTACTACACACACACCCACATCCTCCTAAATGGTGTGGTTATCTAACTCCAGAATTTCTGCCATGAATGTAGTCTCGTTTATGAAATAAATGAATATTGATTACATGCATACTTTCTTTTTTGCTTGAGTATACTAAAATTGAAAATTTATGTTTTAAAAATAATTTTAAAATGATGAACAATAAATTTTAAAGAAATACTGTTCAATAAATTATTTTGTCCAAACTACAACAGACTTTTAACCACAATCATACCGTTTACCTCTCATTTACACAAATGTGTTTCAAATTCATACTTTTTTAATTCACAATCACACTATATATAATTTATTAAAATACTGATTTACCATCTCAATTCTGCATATTCCAACCACACACAAAACCATGCAACAAGCTCAAACACAAAAAACCAACACAGTTTTCTCTTTCAAGTTGAATCTTGAAAATATACATAAATGACTAGCATATTCGAGGAGATTAAGTTTTCAAATGTACAGATATTAAATATACACTAAATGTACATACAATAGTCACAGAATAGCGAGACATTCCACACCAACCATTCATCAAGTAGTAGTTCATGTAACATCATCTTATCTGACCAATCAATTATCAGGTAAAGGTTTATCTAATAGTATCTTGTCACAGTAAAAGTTTGAGTTCAAAACCCATTGGAGGCTGGCTCACACTTGATTACATGTCAAAATTACCCAATGTTTGACATCCAGTAGTCGATGACTAATAAACAATTTATAGTGGGGTCATTATTTGCAATTTGAAGTGCACCCATCTTTTGATAGAGCATTTCATGTTGTCCTTTCATTGGTGATGTGCACTGTATATATGAGAATGGTAGACATTATTTAGAGTCCAAATTTATGTGGTTCTCATTTCCTAAAATATCTTGAGAACCGAACTAAGGTTGCACTTGCACAATAAATACCTAAATATTTCAAGATGGTAATCTACTGTCATACCTGAAGAAGTAGATACTGTCTATTTATTGTCAGTACCTGAAGATTTCATGATGGCCTAAGTTCTACACCTGAAGATCACAAGATTGTCTACATTTGGTCATTTCAAGATGGTAGATCTACATTCAATACATGAAGGTCTTTGTATGGCTAATACCCAAAAATGGCAATATGCTTTTGTTATGGTTGATACCTGAGGATACCATGATGGTAGATGGTCAATACCTGAAGATACCATGATTATGCATGATGGTCTATGTATGGTCAATACATGGAAGATGCCAAGATGGTCTGTCTATGGTCAGTACATGAAGATTTTAAGATGGTCTATGTATTGTCAATATCTGAACATCTCAAGATAGTTTATGTATGGTCAGTACATAAAGATGCCAATACTTATAGTCAATACTTGAAATTATTAAGATAGTCAAATCCTGAAGATGCCAAGATGCTCTACATATAGTCAAAACAAAATCATACCAAGACAGTCTGTGTATTAGCAATACCTGAACATTGGTGGATGTGGAATGACATTGCTACATGTAATGGCAAGCAGTGAGAGTCTCGAGGTAGATTAGGGTGTTGTCTGCTTATCCAATCAAATAGGCAGTGATTAGGAGCAAAGGTCACTTGTGGCCAATCAGAACACAGTTTACAAAATGCTTCTCGACCATAGACCTGCATGTTCTACAAACCCAGCCTCTTTTTACAATAATGCAGATGTGAAACCAGCAAACTGGTTGTGTAGGTTTGCTGAAGCGGTGAAAGCACCATCCAGTGAATCATGCCCTATTTATATCCAGCCCCACGCTTAGAGAACTTAGTCCAGACTTTAATTCTCTACAGATGCATGCAATTTATGTGATGCTGAAGTTTTTAAATGAATACTCATTTAGCAATACTTAAAAAAAAAAAAAAAATGGAATCCTGTTGATGACTGATTCAGATTCCAAAATTGGAGTTACAACTGGCCAAATCACAGATGTTTGTATGCATGGAATTATTGTGTATTCATCACCTTAACATACACAAATTTTATTACATGACTCAATGGAATGGAGTCAAAATATTCTATATAATCTGGACTTAGTCCTCAATGAAATCTGGACTTCCACAAAATCAGGACTTAATCTTCCATAAAGTCTGGATTTGGCCTTGTATAAGGTCTAGACTTATCCTTCCATAAAGTCTGGATTTGGCCTTGTATAAAGTCCAGGCTTAGCCTTCCATAAAGTCTAAATTTGGCCTTGTATAAAATCTAGACTTATCCTTCCATAAAGTCTGAGTTTGGCCTTGTATAAAGTCTGAGCTTAACCTTCTTTAAAATCCAGACTTAAGACTTCTATAAAGTCTGAACTTAATTCTATAAAGTCTGGACTTAGCCTTCTATAAAGTCTGGACTTCAATAAATTTGTGAGTCTTTAACGTCAAACAACGGTCATATGTATAATGTGTATAACATCAGACCTTATTAAATCTGGACTTCAGTTTTATAAGCATGGGGTTGGTATCCCATCTGCTATGCTACGAATCAACCCATTACACAGTCTATAATGCTGATCTACACAACTACGCCTCGTAATAATGGTGATAGTGATGGTGATGATGATGCTCGTGAATGTGGTGGTGCTCGTGTCGCTGCACCACCAGCTGCTCCCCCTCCATCTCCCACGAATGTTCTCTCTCAATCCACTCAGCCACCTGCTGCATTGCCAACCCATGATCCTTCTCTCGGTGGCGGTGACGCCGGTGATAATGTGGTGACACGGTCGTCGGAACATTTGCCGGTAAACTTACAGGTCTGAATTTACTGTGTTTGTGTGGGGAAGTCGTCACTTTCGGTTGACCTTTTGGAGAACGCACACCAATTTCCTGTGGGTCAAATGACCTTGACCTTGTATGTTCTTCTTTTACTCCCACCAAATGTTTTTCTAAACGTTCTGATTCTCGTTGCACATTGTCATATTTTTTTGTCACGTCATGTGACCTTGACCTGTGGTGACCTGTTTGCACAAATCCCGACCCTGCGGTCGGAACAGATGGATTATTTTGAAATTTTGAGGTGTTGTTCTCAACACCTGCTAAGTCTAAGTAATAGTTGCGCCGGTCTTGGCTTTCTTTAGGCTTCTCGTCAACATTATGTGTGCAGTGGTTTCTATGACGACGTTTATGATGGTGTGGATGGTCGGACATGTTCCTGCAGTCACTGTGGTGTCTCCTGAAAAACAGAAAATGAATTCTTTAATTTTAATCAAATAAATTAAGCAGTATTTGGTTTAAACAATATCTGTTACTGTCTCATTGCAATCTGGGATCAGCCAATAAGTGTAGGCAGAATTTGTAAGGAGGAATGATGTGTTCCTGGCCTGCATATAAATTTACGTTTATCTTTAAAATGGCTACCAAAATCACACAAATAATGCACACAGTACAAATAGGTAGATGTCAGCAACTATAAACGACCCTTTGTGTACTAGACCAAAAATGAACCAAAAAGTACCAAAAGAGACCAAAAAAGATTGAAATGGACCGAAATGGACTGATGAAAAACCGAAATGGACCACAATTTTATCATGAAAACAATTTACAGAACCTTTTCCAGGTATAATATCTCCTTCTTCAAGTCTTTTAATATTGTTTATTATTAAAAAAAGACTTAAAAGAAGGGGATATTCTGGAAAATGTTCAGTAAATTGTTTACAGGTTAAAATTGTGGTCCATTTCAGTGTTTTATTGGTCCTTTTTGGTGTTTTGTCAGACCTATTCCGAGTTTCTTTGGTTTACTAAATGTTGATAACAGAATGTAAATCAACAGATCAAAGCAGGTCTAACCCAATGTGCCCGAGTGCCAGATGACTAAGTTTCTCATCGCTCATTGTACACTCATGCCATTTGTTTTGTGCTCTCAATTAAACCATTTATTTTGCTCTTGTGTCCTCCTCCCTTCCCGGCCCCTTGGCTTAAGCATCTTTAAAATATATTTGGACCTCCCTACATTGTATGTACACATGATATATTCTTGTTGGTATTTTCAAAATAATGGTTTGGAAGAGGAAAAATTAAAAAAGATATTTTGCTTGAAATTGTGCTTTTGACCCATTTTTTGTTTCACAATTAGCAATTTATTCTTATGCTTATATCAAAGGTAAAATATCCTAAAGCCAAACGTTATTTTTATTTCCCTTTCATGATTTTGGGGTTACTGGATCTATAAAGAAGCAATAAATACGGAAAGCCTAAAGGGTACGCGCAGCACCAGTGTTACATGATATCGTGTGAACCAACTACATGCACACTCATATATCAACCACTTTTAAGATCTGAGGGTTTTTTGCACGTTCTTAAAATAGAATTCAAAGGACATGATAAGGAAAAGTTGCATTCTGAATGATTTATGATAGTAACTGCAGAGAATCTGTGTCACCTATGTGATAAACTTCACAAGCATTTGTCCTTGATTAAAACTGTAATATCTAGAGTATTTTTAATATTCAACCATTTCAAAGAAAAAAAGTCAAGTTTGTTTTATTTAATGACGCCTCTAGAGCACATTGATTTTTATCTTATCATCGGCTATTGAAGGTCAATCATATGTATTTAGAGTAATCCCTCTGCTGCCACATAGGCTACTCTTTCCAATAAGCAGGAAGGGATCTTCTATATGGTCTTTCCCACAGATAGGACAGCACATACCACGGCCTTTGATGAACTAGTTGTGGACCACTAGTTGGAATGGAAAATAGCCCAAACTGCAAATGGGTCCACTGAAAAGGATCGATCTGATGACCGACTAGTTCACAGGTGGACACTCTACCGTTTGAGCTATGTCCCGCTCCTCAACCATTTCAAATAAAACTTCTATATTTATTTTGTGTCCCTGTACTATTCTTTTCTTTACATCAACTGTTCTGTCTAGTTTTTAAAGTCACCACTAGAGCACATTGATTTATTAATACTCAGCTACTGGATGTCAAACATTTGGTTATTATAACATGTAGTCATCAGAGGAAACCCGCTACTGTCAATCTTTTAAAGTTAGTACTCTGTACAAATTGGAAGCCTCATCAGTCCAGTGGTAGGACATCGGACTGTCAAGTAGAAGACCATAGTTCAAAACCAGTTAGAGGCTCTTCATATTTTTTTTTTCCAATGCCCCCTTTCCTTTTCCAACTTTGATATACTACTTCATTCATACTTTATTACATGTCGCAATTTTCCAAACATTTGACATCCAATAGCCAATGATTAATAAATCAATGTGCTCTAATGGTGTTGTTGAAAAAAAAAATATATAAAAAACGTTCGCCCAACACAAAAAAAACCTTTACAAATTACAAAAATGTTGATAATTATAAATGAACCCTAATTCCATGCCTCAACTGAGACTTGATCCTACCACCAACCAGTCTAACAACCTGATAACCGGGATCTGTTCCAATTTATAATGTCTGCCGGAAATACCCCCACAGGACAGGCGATACAGTTACAGATAATGACAGAGTGCATACAGAGATGATGATCTCATTCACAAGTAATAAATTAATTACCTACCTCGCTCGCATTATCTGACAGGAGCCACCCTGTGGATTTTATTGCATTTAGTTCTTTCCCATGATATAGAGATCCTATTATTTGAGATTATTTGTGATTTGTTCAACTAGAATTGCACATAATGACCAGATGAAAAGAAAATCTGATATTTATTTTTAAATGAAACTGTGGTCTATAAAATTATATCAAATTTTTAAACTGTGACATTATGAGAATTCTAAATTACAGGGTTTCTTCATTTTCTATGTGTCATAAATGTTCAACAGCTGTTAGATATAGTGTTTACAACTCATTGTCTTCAGAGGAAACCTGCTACCACCATGATGGTTACTCTTTCTGATTAGCAGCAAGGGATCTTTTTTTTATCTGATTCCTCACAGACATGACAGCACACAAAACACCTCTGTTAACCAAATGTCGACAACTGACTGGAATGAGAAAAATCCCAAAAGGGGATCGATCCAATGACCCACAGCACTTGATGCTGATACTCTACTTCTTTAAGTGAGAAGCGACATATAACTAAAGTGGTAGCATGTCAGCCCGTGAAGTGGTCATATCAATCCTTGGGCTATTTTCTGTTCCAACCAGTGGTCCACAACTGATTTGTCAAAGGCAGTGGTATGTACTGACCTGTCTGTTGGATAGGGCATTTAAAAGATCCCTTGCTGCTTATCAGAAAGAATAGCCTATGTTCCGGCAGAGTGTTTCCTCTAAAAAATATGTCAGAATGACCATATGATTGACGTCCAATAGCCAATGATAAGATAAAATATCAATGTGCTCTAGAGGCGTTGTTAAATAAAACAAACTTTACTTTTTTTTTCCTTCAAGTGAAAAGCAATGGTCTGGTATATAAAAACTTAATTAACCCTGGAAGTAATGTAGGAGAACACCACTGTTTGTTACATGATGTCACAGTGTATGCTGTATGTGATGCACCAACTTCAACTCACATTCCCAATCCGAACGTTCACCCCACTGAGCTGTTGCTGTTCATCAACAATGGCGTCGGGATAAATTATAGGAACTATTTCTTTCCACTTTTAGTTTGTATTCAATTATAAGAACTATATTTTTCACAATTATTATGTTACATACCCCGACCTACAGGAGATTACCACAGAGTTTTTCATTCTCCATTGCACTTTTTTTTGCAGTAGACATTTTTTTTTCAACTATTCTAGGTTTATTTTTTTCTTATTAAAAATAAAGTTCACTTTACGCTAAAATTGCAGCTGAAAATGCTGTGGACACTATTTCTCCACAGCATTTATTTTGGCATGGACATTTTCTTAATTGTAGGGATGGATACCATCTGTATAATTATCAAAATTGTTTATTTTCTCCTAAAAAAAACTTGTGTATGGTAAAGTATATGTATCCTACCTGAGCTGTTTAATATGATTTCTCTCCATGTTCTCTTGGACAAGCTCGACTAACTGCTGTTGATCTTGCGCACTCAGCTGATTCCGATTCCGTGAACAGTGACTCGGCGTCTGACCTTGACCCTGAGCCGTTTCGTTGTTACATTTCAGCAAATTTCCTGTTAAGTTGTTCAGCTTGGAAAATTCCTTGACTTTTATCGTATCTTTGGTTTGACAACTATTTTTTACTTTTCCATTTTCTTTGCCTTTAATGGCTGCCGTTACCGAGGTGGCTTGCTCGAGCTGTATTTGCGTATTATCCTGCCCGACTGTCAAGCGCAGTTTTAAAGTCTTTGTGCCGTTTTCGGGCAGTTTAATGGAAGATCCAACAGCATCATACAAAGCCTTGAGCAAACTTGCAAGATCCTGAAAAATAAAAATTAAAAACGAGAATAACAAGATGTAGAAAATGACATGGTATCAAATATTTATCCTATTTGATGCAAACGTCAACTCTTTGTAACAAAACAGTGGGATATAGTTCAAGAGTTACAGCATCTGTCTTTCATACGCACCTTCCAACAAACATGATGGCACATACTACAGCCTTTGTTATACCTGCTTTGTTTACACTACTTCCTCCACCCCAATATGGACCTGACTGTTGAGGAATAAAGAAAACTATGCAGAATAACTGGTTCATCAAAGGCTGTGGTATGTACTGTCCTGTCTGTGGGAAAGTGCATATAAAAGACACCTTGCTGCTTATTGGAAAGAGTAGCCTATGTCGCGGCAGTGTGTTTCCCATAAAGAAATATGTCAGAATGATCATATGATTGACGTCCAATAGCCGATGGTAAGATAAAAATCAATGTGCTCTTTTGGCGTTGTTAAATAAAACAAATTTTACTTTCTGTAAATTGCAAAAAAAAATTACATACTCCCCCCTCCACCCCATCCCCTAAATATGGACCTACCTGTCAAGGAACAAAGAAAACTATGCAGCATAACATCAAAAGACACGAAAGCAGAAACTCGAGATTAAAACAATTTTTTTTACCTGCACATGTCATCACATAACCTATTTATAAAGTTTAACACCACAGAAAAATTAATCCGTCAGTAAGCCATATCATTTAGGTCAAGGCGACCTAATGACAGCGCAGAATGCGGTTAATACGTAGAACATATGCTTATCATGTCCCAGGCTGTAAGATCAAATCCATTTTTCAACATAATTATTTCTCAACACTTTATCTCCTATGTCATCAAGTGCTGAATAACATTTTCTATCAGACTAGTACCTTTACTTGATTTGATCAGTGGTCCACAGATGGTTTATCAAAGGTCATGGTATGTGCTGTGCTGTCTGTGGGAAAGTGTATTTAAAAGATCCCTTGCCGCTAATCAGAAAGAGTGGCCTATATGGCGGTAGTGGGTTTCATCAAAAGACCATGAGCTACAAAACACCATATGTCTGACACCTACTAGCTGCTGACTAAACAATGTACTAGTGTTGTTAAACATTCCATTCCTTTTCCTTTAACTGAGAGCTAAAATTAAGATTTCAGTTTTGTCACATGGTTCTTAGTGGTCAAAAGATACAAGGAAAACACTGGTACCTTTATTTGACAAGCCAAAATCAAGATTTCAGTTATGTCATAAAGTTCCAACTAATACAATGAAACCAAAAAAAAAAAAATGGAATTTTTACTTAATAACCTAAAATTAATATTTCGGCTTTGTCACACAGTTCCTAGCAGTCAAAAGATAAACGGAAAACACTGGTATCTCAATTTGATGATACAAAATTAAGTCACTAAGTTCCTAATCAACAAATACAAGAAAATCACTAGTACTTTTACTTGATGAGCCAAAATTAAGTCACTAAGTTTCTAGTAGACAAAAATACAAGAAAATCACAAGTACTTTTACTTGATGAGCCAAAATTAAGTCACTAAAATTCTAGTAGACTAAAAAATACAAGAAAATCACCAGAACTTTTAATTGATGAACCAAAACAAAGTCACTAACATCTTAGTGGTCAACAAAAATCACTAGTTCTTTTACTTGATGAGCCACAATTAAGTCACTAAGTTCCTGGTAGACTTAAAATGCAAGAAAATCACTAGAACTTTTACTTGATTATCAAAATTAAGTCACTAATATCGTAGTGGTCAAAAGATACAAGAAAAACACAGATACCTTGAACCGATGAGCCTGCTAACAGATTGTTCATGCCATACGAATACGCACAAGAAAAGGGCAGATATCCTAGTAAACAATGCCGTTTCTTTGAAGCATCCAAACACTGCTCAAGGACTAACCAAAGGGTAAACTTTCCTGTGTACTGTTTATTTACACAGCCATGTTATTGTTAACAGTCTGTGTTAGATAGCACCAATGGGCATCATTCTTGTATCAGTCATCACAGGATCAATTTGGTTTGATCTAGCTCACCAATCAGCTGATCTTTTACATCTGTAGCAGACGTCAGTCTGAAGCCATTTTGTTTATAGGTTTTTGATTTAATTTTGACATAAAGATTAGTTATCATATGGCAAATTCGGGATAAAAAACATGGAAGAAAGATCTAAATATGGACATAAAGATTAGTTATTATAAAGCAAAATGGGCTTAAAAGCCATGGAAGAAAGATCTAAATATAGACTAATTTTTTATTTTATTTAATGACACCTCTAGAGCACATTGATTTTTATCTTATCATCAGCTATTGGACGTCAAGGAAACCTGCTGCTACCACATTGGGTACTCTTTCTGATAAGCAGCAAGGGGTATTTTATATGCACCGTCCCACAGACAGGACAGCACATACCACAGCCTATGATAAACCAGTTGTGGACTGCTGGTTGGAATGGAAAATATGGACAAAAGTAATTAAGAAAGAAAATTTTAGTTTTTTGCCTTTTACCTTGTTTTTGGGGTTGTTTTTTTACCAACAATTCAATAAATCACTAGAGATGTTTGGTTTGGTTAAATCCATTTCACCAGTCACCAGTATGTAGTAGTGGTGAGTTGATGGCCATTTTGTTAATGGTGCTATTTAGTTTAATTATTGCCTATTTCTTTATTACTAATCTTTGTTTTAAAAACAAAGATAATAATCAAGAAAACGTCATTAATAGGAAAACATGGCAACAAAGGAGGAAAAACAAGTATATGTTTCTGATAACATAATTTTTAGCTACTTTGTTTTGTTGCTTTGTAAATGTATTACCCAACAGGCCTACTCAGAAACATAATTCCTAAATCAAAGAATTCCATATCATACAAAACTGAATTCAGAAACATTTGCCATCAAGATCAAAATAAAACTCTTTATTAGAAAAATTCCACATTTCAGAAAACTTGATTTAGCAAAGTTCTAGTCAAGATAGAAATAAAATTCTTTATTAAAAAATTCCATGTCACACAAAAATGGATTTAAAAAATATATATTTCCTGTCAAGATAAAAATCTGTTCTCCGAAAGAATCTCTATTTCACGCAGCATCCATCATTCTGAGTGAATTTTCTGTCAGTGAATTCCTCCCTTGTACAAGAGAGCATTCACTTCAAAGTTCAACAATAAAACCTTTTAAAAACATTTTGAAGAAGGAAAGGGACTGTTTGTTTTATGAGACCCAAACACTTTGTTTATTCACCAGCCATTAATGTCAAACATATTGTGTTTGTGACTCATGGTCTTTAGAAGAAACCTATTACCACCCATATAGACAACTTTTTCTTTTAGCAGTAAAGGATCTTTTATATGCACTTTCACATAGATAGGACAGGAAATGTTTTGTTTAAATACACTGCTAGATGGGTCTTCAATGGGTTTTGAGAGTCTGATGTCCCATCACTGGACCACCGAGGCTCCTCTCTGTTTTTAACATTACCACTATCTATTTCTCTTTAACGCTACCACACACCAATATCACCAGAAATATATATTTCTCTTTAACGCTACCACACACCAATATCACCAGAAATATATATTTCTCTTTAACGCTACCACACACCAATATCACCAGAAATATATATTTCTCTTTAACGCTACCACACACCAATATCACCAGAAATATATATTTCTCTTTAACGCTACCACACACCAATAT
>JAULBS010109319.1:0-15222 GCA_032355785.1 Symmetromphalus regularis | reverse complement strand
TAAAGACATATGTCAGAATGACCATATGTATGACGTCCAATAGCCGATGATAAGATAGAAATCAATGTGCTCTAGAGACGTCGTTAAATAAAACAAAACTTACTTTTACTTCTCCTAACCTCTATTTTGGACAGACAACATATGATGCTGAATTGTGTGCTCAGGACATCATGCTTGAACTTTTAATAAGTACAATCAGCCTAATTTAATATATTTGAAATTTTGGTGTTGCTCAACTGAATGTCAGCACTTTGGCACGGGTTGTAGATTTTATGTCTGCCGCCTGACTTCAATATTTTTGTGCAATATTAACTTCACTACTGCAACATCAAACAACTTTTGTGGTTGTTTTGGTTACTAATAAAGTGATATACGTTTATTCCTAATTTAAAATTAACCTTTCTAAAAATATTGTTTCCAGTGTTTATTACTAATTCCTTCTCCGTGGACCCATATGCAGTTTGGACTATTTTCCATTCCAACCAGTGGCCCACAACTGGTTTATCAAAGGCCGTGGAAAGTATATTACAAGTAAACACTCCTTTAGACTTCTGTAAAGTAAGTTCAGTAGTCTAAAGCTTTAGTATTATGATCTTGGATTTTCAGTAATTTAAAATTTAAGAAATTAATGTATGTATCAAAATAGATATCTTGGCAAAGTGATCTCTTTTGATAATTGTCAACTCAAATATATAACTTTTTGTTTTTGTTTTTCTTTTCAGTATGACGGAATCATCCTTCCAGGAAAGTAAAAGGACTCTGTACATTGTTGAAATGTAAAAAAAAAAAAATTAATAAAGATGGCCAAACATTTATTGTGTTTACAGTGGTGTCATGTGAATGATGTGCTTTGTGAGATTGGTGCAGTATTTGTTAAATTGTCTTGGTATTTGTCTCAAATATCGTCCAGGGTTTTAGAGAAGAATGGTTCGTGATTTTAGTATTTTCAGAAAAAATATCACATACATTGAAATATCAATATATTTTTTTGAAATAAAACTGCCCCAAAATCTAGGGGTTTCAGTGGTTGAATTTCGTGATTGCCCCAAAGCATTTTGTAATCAATTGCAGGTGCGGATGCAGGATTTCACAAAGGTGGAGGTCAAAATGTGATAAGTGAATAGGACTGGGGGGAAATGGTAAATTTTCACATCCTTCACTCTCAAAATTTATTTTAAAATATGAGAAAAAGGGGTGTCTGGACCTCCCTCTGGATTCACTACTGAATTGGCATAAATTATTTTACAACTGCTGGTGTGTCCTAATTACAAAAACTCGTGCCTATCAGTGAATTTCAACACCTGGACATACATGCCCTTTCTGTATCTGGGAGGGTGTCGGGGGGGGCAGTCAGATGGGCATGCGATTTTGTAGGGACTTACTATCTGGTATTTACTATTAATCACTGATTACAAAAATATTTAAAAAGTTGTTTGAAATGGGGGCCAACATTTCCCAACTGGCACGGGACTATTTCCAGCTTTGCACGGAACTGCCTGTAAGGAGAGGATAGGCGTCAAAAAAAATGGCACGAAGAACAATACAGATAAACCTTTTGTTTTTAGAATTTCTGAGTTTACCATTTGGTTCGAATGCTTTTGGACATCTTGTGTGGTAGCTGCTTGGATTGTTTTAATAACCTATGCTAAATCAAGGAGAGAAAAAGCTTATAATAACAGTCCATTAGAGATGAAAGGTTCTCTGAATTTTGTCGTTCAGAAAGAGCTACTTATGCTATATCATAAAACTTTAAGTTATTAAACGTTCCAAATAGCCCTAGATTAATCATTACGTAAAGTAAGCACGTGCTTTGTGGTTTCACAGTACGCAGGGGCACCACATTTCAGATTTATGGTAGTGTGCAACCTTTACTTTCAAATTCCCACAGATCACCTCGGCCATATTCAACGTTCTATGGAAAATTGCGAAGCACAGAGGACCTCTGGGCTCTTATTGGTTGAAAGCAGTCGCAACATGACCATAGCTGGTCAAATTCGCGTTAAAGACAATTTGTTTCAATGAAATTCGGCGACAGGGAAATGGATGATATAAAATAAATTGATGAGACAGGCAAAAACAAATTTAAGTGGAATTTGTTTGAGGAAAAGGACCCTCAAAGTTCACCAGAATGCACCATTTCCCTCTGTATTTCAGAAAAAGCTACCTTGGGAGGGGTCACCGTCCTGTCCCAAATCCTCCCTCAGATCGGTCGCTTCACTCTCGCAAAAAATGCCAGTTTTTTGGCTTGTGGTCTTAAAAACTAATGAAAGGAAATGTGCATTCTTGTTGGTTTTCCATGATATGTACCTCTGTTTACATTAAAAAAAAAATTCATCTGTTTTTCTCATTTGCCATTCTCAGCCCTGCTTACCGAGTCTAAAACTGGCGCTGGTTCCCAACATGCATGTTATTAAACATTGATGATGATAAAACTATGCTGAGATCACCATCCTGTAAAATGTTCAATAAGCTACTTTGGAAACATTTTGTAATGGAATTCGTGGTATGTGCTGTCCTGTCTATAGGACGATGCATATAAAAGAACCCTTTCTGCTTACAAGAAAGAGTAGCCTAAGCGACAGGAGCGGATTTCCTCTAAATACATATGTCAGAATGACCATATATGTATGATGTCCAATAGCCGATGATAAGATAAAAATATATGTGCTCTAGAGGCGTCGTTAAATAAAACAAACTTTTCTTTTAGTAATGGAAGCTTCATGATTAGAGTACTCGGCATTTTCTGGATGGCAAAATGTAGAGGACCTGGATAAAAAAAAAATATTACGACACCACTAGAGCACAAAGATCTATTAATTATCGGCTATTGGATGTCATGCATTTTGAAATTATGACACATGGCACGGTGACATGATCAAGTGTGAGCCAGCCTCTGGCGGGTTTTGAACTACGGTCTTCAGCTTGGTTAAAAGGAGTCTATATAAGTAAATAAGTACAAACAAACAGGTAAGTTTCAATGTTTTTATTATGTTATATATAGATATTAATTTGTTATATATACAGTGTATCACAGACATGTTTGTTAAAACCTTTACATTCATAACGTGACTTCAATGAAACAACATAACGATATTCAGAGACAGTTAAAACACCGATTTATCTCTTAACATTTTCTTAGGCACTTTGTTTCTGTAAGTATGTGTGTCTTGTCTACCTATCTCCGTCTCTCTCTGTGTGTCTGCAGGCGCGGTTCCATGGTGGGCGCATGCCCCCCTCACACCCGCCCCACAATTTTCGGGCAATGAACATTTTCCCAGGCTTCGAGTCTTCGGCGCTCGAAAGATCGAGCTTCCCCCTCCAAACTTGGCCCCCCCCCCCCCGCCTTCACAATTACTGGAACCGCCCCTGGCATGTGTGCGAGTGCGCGTATACTTGCATTTTTAATAGACTATTTTTCTTGATAAACACTCATTATTGTATCTAATATCTTAATGATAATCCAAAACAATGTAAGACTTTATTGATGAAAATAGTGTAATGTTCCTGCAGTCAAACCTGTCTTAAGCAGCCAAAACAAGGGAGTATAGTAGATGTCCTCTTAAGACAGGTGGCTGCTTAATACAGGTTATGTTTGACTAAATTAGTTATACCGGAGAAAATAAAAATGACCCTTAAGACAGATGCCTGTTTAATGCAGGTGGGTGCTTGGGCAAGTTTTGCTGTAGATGAACAGTAAAATCGGTGTATTGGCCCAGTATTTTATTTTCAAAAGTGGCCTTTTTGAGCATGTGGCTTAAGATAAATATAAAATGTATGAAGAAAAATTATATAACAGTTTTATAAGGGTTGGTCTTTCGTTGCAATTTTCACTTAATAATACTGCATATTTTAAATCTAATATTTAATAATATCGTAATATATGTGGTTATTTGTTTTTTGTTTTGTTTTTTAATACTTTCTCTATTCCATTCTCTTTTTAGGGACATAGCTAATCTGTGGCTGGGGGAGAGATAACCTTTCTAAAAAAAAATTCATTTTTATTTAATGATAACCCAAAATGTATGTTATAAAATTATGGGTTTTTTTTTTTTTCAGTCCAAATTTCCAACATTTTACACATATCCTTAGGTGGCACACTTATCTAATTAGAATGAATTTATACCATTATATCCCCAAAAAATCTATACTCTTCCCCATGCAGAATGTTTTTTGGCTACGCCCCTCTTCTTTCTCTCGTCTCTCATATGTTCAGGTTTAATGAATTAATGCAAACACAATTATTCTTTTATGTCAAAACGTTGAAATAAATATAATAATGTTAAAATACTGATATAGACATTGGCACAGTGAATAAATGAACTATAATATAACATATTTTCAATTACACAAGCAAAGTATGCACGTAAATATAAAAGGGGAAACAAATTCAGATCTAAAGGCCCCCCAAAATATACCTGTGTTTATTGTGTGTTTTTTAATAGGGTTGGAAGGTAGGTTTAATTTTTTTTTTTTAAATTAATATATGTGAAGTAGAATAATTAATGCTTTACTTTTCACATATGGTCATGTTTAGAATGCTTTAGTAATGGTGGTGACTTAATATCAAGTTACAGCGGACATTTCTTCACATTGACACTGTCAATGACCGACAAGATAGCTGTAGCTATATTGATGTTGTATATATATTATATAGGAAGCGGTTACCCTATAAAAAAAAACCTGGCCGAAAGGTACGGAATAAATAACCGAAAATGACTGAAAGTACGTCTTACTATTTTTTATGAAAAAAAAAGTTTAGGATCGGCAGTTTCTAAGTGGGGTCGGTCGGGTTACCAGAAACACAGGTATTTTTATTTTGGCCTAAGAAAACTAATCTCCTATGTTGAAATTATATTCATAAAATATAAACAATTTTTTTGAAAATAGGCTTCACCCGATCACAGAATGTGCTTATAATAAAGTTGTTCAGGGGTGTTTGTAGGGAGTGGGATTTCAGAGATTGAACCACCCTCACATGAACATTTTTTCTTTCTTTTTTCTTTAATTAGCTTGATACAAAAAGTCCTCTGCTAATCAAATGTTTTTGTTGCCTAAACCGCTTTAATGACGATCAAGATTTTAGAACTTACCCAAATACTTCTTGCGTTGCTTCGAGTCTGCAGAGTTTGCAAATGTCTCACTTCACCAGCAATAACCCCCTCTCCCACACACCCCCACCCGGAAAAACGTTTCCGTGTCTTGATATCTTTAAAGGTATACTGTCCAATATTGTAACACATATTTTAGTAATAAAACACGCCAATACATGGCCGGTGTAACAGAATATTAGTTCCCCCGAATATTTATTCCTCTAAGGGAACGAATATTATTGTTTCCCACCTATGAATATTTGTTTTCCCGCTATAATTTGTTACACGGTGATGAATTAAGGTAGAACAAAGAAATTGCAAACAACTTTCTCTTTGATCAAGGAATCATAAAGTAAATGTCAATGTATGTACACTCAAATATTTTGTAATAATTTACACTTTTTTTTTTGAGAGGTGGGGGATGTTTCAACATTTTCATAATTTTACTCGAGATTACCTTTAGCTATACCTTCTTAAAATTGTTACATATACTAATAAATTAATGATTCAATTGGTAAAAAAAATAAATCAATAGTGATTTCAACAATATGATTGAAAAAAAACTGCATATCTCATAGGGAGTGGGGTGGGTGGGAGGGGGAGACAAATATTCGAAAGGGGAACAAATATTTGTTCCTAGGGGGAATGAATGTAAGTTCTGAGAGGGAATGAATGTAAGTTCTGAGAGGGAATGAATGTAAGTTCTGAGTGGAACAAATATTCTCTGACACCGGCACACCTTTTTTGCGATTATAGTACATTGTAGGCCACCTTCAGATGCCTGATGGCGTCTCTATTCAGTCCTGCGGCCCTAGATCCGCCCCTGATCTGGTTTATCAGATTACCTAAACAAAATCATCATTCAACACTTTCCCCTTTCAAAAAAATAAATCCTGTTTAAATATTAAAATGTACATATTGCGCTTTTGAAATTGCTTTAACGACGCAATTAATGATAAAATCTTTTAAAATAATTAATTATGCTTTCTCTGTTTTCTTCATAATTTCATTAATTGCTTTCCTTGATCCAGGTGTGTTTGACAGGTACGCAAAGTAGGCCTGGCGCATGAGCGGGCGGTTGCTAGGGTGATATTCGTCCATTCTGTCCAACTCCATTCTGTAAAAATCATCTTGAGTTCTCTTGAAATCCTCGTCTATTTTCGACTGAGCATTGGCGCTGTATTTTTCTTCCAATTCTTTTCTGTAGGTAGCAAAACATTAAATAATTTGAAAAAAAGAATGATTTGTACAGATACATTCAAAGTTTAAATTTGGCTGAATTTGTTATAAGGTAACAAATGAAAGACTGTCTTGTGAGGTTAAACCAAAGGTCATAACATTATGACGTCATAAAAGTTTCTATAACAACGTAAACTATCAAAAGTTGTAATGCTTGACATGTAGATTCTGGAATATCAAGGTTGTCGGTTTTTGTTGTTGTTGTTTGTTTTGTTGTTGTTGGTTTGTTTTTTGTTTTGTTGTTGTTGTTTTTTGGTGGGGGTGTTGGGTTGTTTTTTTGTAGTAGTAGTAGTAATGCTTTTTTCTAGTGCAGTAGTAGTAACACTAAATATTTTTATTTTTGAATTTACATGTACTGTTTTTATTATTGGTTATTTAAAAAATAAGTACCAACTACATAAGTCTTATAAATTACAATACATGAGAGAAATAGAGTATAATAATAATTTCTTATCATATAAAAGTATGCAGGCATATGACCAGTTAAATGAATAAAATTGGTAAAATTAATTTTATACTAAATTTTATTTCTCCCTCCCAAGACATTTTAAAACTTTTTTCCTCCTACCTCCTTCCTTACTTTTGGGAGGCCTATGTTCGAGAAACTTTAAAAAAACGCCTTATTTTCATGTTGACCACGAGTAATTCGTCTTGAACTTACCTGAGCCTAGGTACATCGCTATAGTTGAGACGTTTTGTAGATAGGTCACTGACTTCCATGGTAACCATAGGGAATTTAGGGAGTCTTGTGCTGCCCTCGTGTGTCTTATGTCGGTTTTCCCTGTCTTTTAGTTTCTTTCTATAAAATTAAAAATCACAAACGTAGTTAACTAAAATACTAGAGTTCATTATCGGCAGGTTTCGCCTATTGCTTACACGCTTAGAGCGAGGGACACGTCCCCACCCCCACACCATCCCACTTTTTGGAAATGGTTGATGACTATATAATTACCCCCTCCCCTCACCTTTTGCTTCAAAAAATTGAAATTAATATGCCTAAATAATAATCTTTACCAGTATTTATCTTTATTGTATCAATGTAACCTTTAAACATGTGGTCTTAGCGCAAATATACCGAAGTACACAGGGGGTCTATAATGGCGACAATCCTAGGAGGACGCGGGGGGTGTTCTGCCCCCCTCCACACAAACACACACACTTCTAGGAAGCGATATACGCTCTTGGCCAGGCCTCAGATGGTGTTTGTCTACGTGTAGCCAGCCTACTGAGCATAATTGTTTAGAAAACAGACATGTTCAGATGGCGAAGACCAAACTGCCAAGCTTTGGAGATCGATAGCCGACTTAAACCAGACATCTGAAGGATCGAGATGCCAAACTGAACTATAAATATGAAAAATAGGAAGAACTAAAGATGAAAAATATAAAACAGAAAGAATCACTTACTCTTATCTTCATAACCTTTAGGTAAAATAATAATAACATGATAAAAAAAATATATATATATATATATTTTTCACTTTAATTTCATGGTGTTTGTTGATTGGTTTATGTGAATTATTATAAAACTAGAAGGAACGTAATATAAATTTACAAGGAACTATATTTTGTTCATCATGTCATAGTGTCTACCAACTGATTTATTTAAAATATTATAAAACTAGAAGGAACTATTTACTCTTTCTTGATAATTGCATGATGTCTGTTGATTGGTTAATTAAAAATAATACAATGTTAAAAGGAACTACTTACTCTTTCTTGATAATTTCATGATGTCTGTTGATTGGTTAATTTAAAATAATACAATGTTAAAAGGAACTACTTACTCTTTCTTGATAATTTCATGATGTCTGTTGATTGGTTTATTTAAAATAATGCAATGTTAAAAGGAACTACATGTACTTACTCTTTCTTCGTCATTTCATGATGTCTGTTGATTGGTTTATTTAAAATAATACAATGTTAAAAGGAATTACTTAATCTTTCTTCATCATTTCATGATGTCTGTTGATTGGTTTATTTAAAATAATACAATGTTAAAAGGAATTACTTACTCTTTCTTTATCATTTCATGATGTCTGTTGATCGCTTTAGGTGCAACTTGAGGCAGTTTCTCTTTGTCGTCTAGGTGATCCATCCTATAGTCAACCAGGGGATCACAAAGTCCTTGCGCCGTCATTCGGCTAGTGAATACGTGCGAAACCTCTTCTGGCTAAAAACAGATGACGTGTAATCAATGAACTTGTGACACTGGGCCCATGGTGGACGTGACCGAACCATTTGGATGAGGGCACGCAAGACCGTACCAGGATTTTTGTAGGGTGGGGGTGGGGGGTGGGTGGGGGGTAGTGGTATGGGGTCTTTTTAGTATTACCCTAGCATTTTTAACCGTTACAGGCCTAATTTAATTGATTTCATTGGCCAATAAATATATAAAAAAAAAACAGACAATTAGTTGGGATTTTTAAATAACAATAGAGAAAAACCATGGGTCATGCACCAATAATCCTAGTATGATATAAACTCCAAAGGGATACAAGCAACCATGAACAAAAATGGTTTGTTGTATCACTTTGGATTTTGTACCATACTGTAATTTCTTGTTGATTTTATTTCTTGCAGAGTAATCTATTTTTCTGTGGCCCCATATAACAATAATGTCAGTGGGTATGAATTAGTAAAAAAAAATCTTTAAGTATTAAGTATTATAAGCACATTAAAAAATTTGAAAAGAGTATCCTATGTGGTGGCAGTGGATTTCTTCTTTAAAATATGTGTCTATCATGTTTAATGCCTGCTTTATAGTAGCCATTGATTAAACTACAATGCATGAACATGTAGGTAATTATTTTTGTCTTCAGTTTCATAAAATATTGCAGTCATTACATTTTGTACATTTATTTGTTTTATTAAACCATTATTTTCTCTGTAAGTATGTAAGCTAATGTGTATGGGAGATTGATGAGAATGTTTGAAATTCTATATCAGCCAGATGTTCTGAAAGTTATGGTGATAGAGATGGAACACACAAGATGTCTGAATCACTAGTATGAGATATACATATATAAATACATGTACATGTGATATATACTGTAAGCCATGCTATTGGCCAAGAGTAACCCCAGTCTTTGTGAGGTGTTGATGTGTTAAAACCAGTCAATACCTGCAACTGTGAGAGTGGAACCATTCCTGCATGATTCACACAGATCTTCTAAGTCTGGATAGTGCTATTTCTATAGTTATGGTTATCAATTTCCTTTTTTATCCTAATGGTTTGCCAAATCTGCAGTTCATTGGCAAAAATAATGGCTTGATGACACCAAAATATATTTAAATTATGCAAACTTGGGAATGATTTAAAAATTCTAGAATATTAAATTCTTAAAATACTTTTAGAATTGTACAATGATACAAACTAATTTTAGAATTTCTGAATAGATTACAGATTCTGCAATCCATGAATAGTTTTCATGTTGTATATAGTAATCTTTGAATGACTTATGAATTCTTGAATCATTGATACATTTTAGACCATCTCAAAAACATATACAAATTTTAAAATCTGAATTTATTTTGATTTCAATACATCTATCTAATAATATATCACATAACCATTTAAGATGGGAATAAAAAGTTCTTCATCTGAGAATAAATGTTAGAACCTCTGTTACTAATCAATATTCTGTTCTACGTTTTGTAAGACCTTAGATGGATATTAAAACCAAAGATTTTCCATCATCTTTGTGTAATCTTGTGTAGATAATGTGTTACGGCCTTTCTCAGTAATTATGTCTGTTTTCAGTGATAGATGTATTTAAAAAGCAGAAAGTACAAAGTACATGTAATCTGTTGCATTGATAAGACAAAAAACAAACAACATTTGGCATCAGGCTTAAAATACTTATACAGAAGCTGAGATCAGATTGGTTGTGGAGTGTGTGTTTTTATGAAACCATCTTGGTAGAGTCTGTATTCTATATATTGAGTTCTTCACCTCTTTGCACTTTGATGTTTGCCTGTGCCATAGTGAAGTTTAGCCAGATTGAGTCTAAAAATATTTGGGCTACTATTTCTTAAAATATAATCAGGACATACAGAGGTGGTAGAACTCCAGTTTGAGCTCAAATGGGTTGATAGATACATGTATATGTAGATCAACCTTGGACTCTTAGATATTTCTTATTCCATCCATGATCTACAACTGGTATATAAAAGACAGTGATATTTGCTTTTCCTGTCTGTTTCAGTGTCTTTATAAAACACACTGTTACTAATTGAATAAAAAAATGAATGAGCCTCTGTGGTCCAGTGGTAGAATGTCAGATTCTCAAGCTGATGATACTGGTTCAAAACCTGTTGGAAGCTGGCTCTCATTTGTCTACATGTCAAAATAACCAAATTTTTGACATCCAGCACCTGATGATTAATAAATCAATGTGCTCTAATGGCGTTGTTAAAAAATGAAAATATAAAAATAATTGAAAAAAGTAGTTTGTTTATATATATATATATATATATATATATATATATATATATATATACCGACACAAAAATATTGTCAGTATTAGAACCCAATGACCATCACATTGACCAGAAACAGAATATAGCAGTACCATCATAAATGCTTGCACAGACATTATTTGCTACGGTGTGTGTTATTGCTATCAGTAAATTAGTGTGCAAATTTCTCTGATGATTGGTTTATTGCACTTGAATAATTTCCATATTAAGCGATGCATATGCTGTCATTTGAGGACACCAAAGTGTTTACTCTGCCAAGGTCAGATTGATATTATACATGTACATACACATGACGTTGTTAAGTTCACTGGGTGTCAGGAACTGTCAACAGAATTCATGTTCACCAAATCTTCCAGGCCTCTGTTCTAGCTGTTGTTGTTTTCAGTACATACATGTAATTTGATGTCACTGTGAGAAAGAAAACACCACACAGGTTTCTCTTTTTTCATTAGCAGCAGTGGATCTTATATACATACTTAAACTGACAAATTGGTTGGTTGTACATATTTATATGAATGTTCAAGCACACTGTCCTGGGCACATAGCTTATAATTTTGTGCTGTCTGTCAGAACAGGTTAATGGTAGTGGCCACTCTTAATGACAGGCAGCACAGGATTTTTTATATGCACAATCATACAGACAGGATAGCACAAACTACAGACCAGTACAAGTACATTGTAGAACACGAACTCTGAGTTGGAGCCAGTAGAGAGATTAAAAATCTCATGCCTCGACTGAGATTTGATCCCACTACCTACCAGCCAAGAATTTGATAGTGTAACCACCACACAACTTGGGCAGGTTACTTAAACTGACAAGCAGGATAATGATTTTCATACCAGATGTGGACCACTAGTCCATGTACAAACTATGATGTCAACAAATTGATACGTTTGTCCAATGTATGTACACAATTTGTGCACAATTTATACCTATATAAAAGAAAACAGCTTTGAACAGCACTGATTCAGTGTGGCAAATATTGTTAATTTCAAGGTCTGATGCATTCCACTGTTCTTTTATTTGTAATAGATGTATGGGAATGTTTTCTTACACATAATTTTCTTAACTGCATACATTTTGTTGTAAATGTCTGCCATTTTTTAGAAAATTGGTTGCTATGGAAAACATAACATTGGTTTAGAAGTGGATGTGCTGTGTCATTTCATACTAAAAATCTAGATACTTTTTTTTACTAAATTTGAGCCAGATAGAAAAATTATTCATCGAATTTGAGTATTTTTAGTAAAATAAAAAAAATCTTAAAATGGCAATAGGGCCTGTGTTCACTTACAATTAAATTGACAGTGAATTTGTTTTTACTATTTTAGAAAGAGAATTGAGATTTTAAATTGGATTAAACCCTTTCAATTTAGAATGAAAGAGGTGGAATCTTCTTGTAGGATTGAAACCCCTTGGTGGATACATTCTCTGATGTGTTAAATAATGTGGTACATTGTATGTGCTTTCCTCTAAGAGAGAGTACATATAGAAGATCTCTTGCTCTAATAGAAAAATATATCATGATTCTTCTGAAGACTATGTCAGAATTACCAAATGTTTGACATTCAGTAGCTTATGATCAATGTGCTTTAGCAGTATCATTTAACAATTTTTTTTAGAATGTGACAGTTCTATAGTATCCTAACAAGTTAAAAACGCAAAACATTAAGTTCTTCTGTTAATATAAGTAGCAATATTTCACTAAGTGAAGATTTCATAACAGGTATTTCATCACAAGCCTTGACCATTTGTTTGTCAAGTTGTATATTATTGCCATCTTAATGTCACAATGCCTTTCAAACTGCACACATGTATTGCTAGTTAGTCATGTCAAGTGCTACAGAATGTTGTGACACTTCAAATAACAGTACCAGTACTACAATACAACCCATAGAAATCTCTCCTACTGTCTACTTTACTGTTATTATGTTGATTTATTGTATGGACATGTCTGGCCATGGATGCATTATGCATTCAGACTCATGGCAGGTAGGTACTGGGATCAAATCTCAGTCCAGGCATAAGATTTTTAATCTCATTACTGGCTCCAACCCAAAGTGAGTGAGCACTTTGCAATGCTCAATGAGTAGGTCTACACCACAGTGAGCCTCTGTGGTCCAGTGGTAGAACACCAGACTCTCAAGCTTAAGACAGTGGTTCAAAACTTGACTTTATGTAAAAATTACCAAATGTTTGATATCCAATAGCCGATGATTAATAATTCAAAAATAAATAAGGTGTACACCAGTTGCAAAAGGAATCTTGTATATATGCACTATCCCACAAATGGTATAGCACAAATCATGGCCTTTGATAAACCATTTGTGGACCACTGGTCAAAAGAGGTGTGGAGCATGTTTATTTTATAGCCATAATGGTCTCACATATCTACTGTCTGACACCAGTAATGGCTACTGATTAATAATGAGCCGAGGTGTTGTTCAGCGTTTCTTTCACTATTTAGACATTAACAAAGAGCTTATGGGCTTACACTAGTTGTAGTAAAAGTAAACATGTTTGCTTTCTTGATGAACTTAATTGTTTGTGCAGACATACAGTAAAAGTAAATGTTTAGCTTTCAACAAGAGCTTGTACATGTATGTGTAGGCTTACCGTAAAGGTTTAGACTTTTAACATTTACCCGGAGCTTATAGGCTTTCACTAACCATATAGACAAGTAGCACCTAAAGAAAAATAGTTATCCCACAGGAAACTAGTACTAAAGTGTTCATAAAAAGTATGGGGATATCTGACACATATTAAACTGATAATAGGTGTGGAACTGGAATATAAATATGGTAGAATATAAACTTCAGGTGTGGATGCAGGATTTCTGAGGGGGGGTCCAAATATGATGGGTAATGGTTAATTTTCACGTGCTTACAACTGTAAAATGTAAAAAAAAAAAAAAATAGGAGAAAAGGGCTGTCCGCACTCCTGGAATCCCTGGATCTGCTTCTGAACTAGTAGAAGTTGCTATATAGGCCAATTTATATTGTAACCAGCTGTCTATAAACGACACTTAATATTTTCCCAGGGCTCTAGGTGACTTGGGAGCTTGAGTCAAATATGCATGAAATCACAAATTTTATGCATAGAGGTAAGGAGCTGAGTCATAATGACACACACGTCTCGTTTTAACTCTTACTTTAAATTTTTTTTTTTTTTTTTTAGATATTGTAAAGAAAAAAATAACATAATAAAATTGTAAAGAAAAACAAATGTATATTTGATCTCAGATCAAGTTGAAACAAATTTGCATGGAAAATGAATGGAGCCTGGTTTTCGAGCACATATATTTATTAATCATTGGTTATTTGATGTCAAACCTTTCATAATTCTGACACATACATGTAGTCTTCATGGGAAACCCACTTGATTTTTTAATCAGCAGCAAGGGATTTGTTTATATGCAGTTTCCTACAGATAGGAAAGTGCAAATAATGGCCTTTGATACATTCTAGACATGGTGGTTTGGACAGAAATAAACCCAGTCAGAGAAGGAGTCCACTGAAGGAGCTCTGTCCTATTACCAAAGTAAAGTTTGTTTTATTTAACAACATTGATTTTTATCTTATCATCGGCTATTGGACATCAATCATATGGTCATTCTGAGATTTTTATTTAGAAGAAACCCACTATTGCCACATAGGCTACTCTTTCTGATAAGCAGAAAGGTCTTTTATATGTATAGTCCGATAGACAGGACACCACATACCATGGCCTTTGGTGAACCAGTCATGAAGTACTGGTTGAAGTGGAAAATAGACCAAACTGCAAATGGTTCCACTGAGAAGGAATGATCCAACGACCGACCGGTTCACAGGCAGGCACTCTACCATTTGAGCTAGATCCTGCTCCCTTGTTCTATTTCCAGAAGCATCAGGTGAACACTCTACCCACTGAGCTAGATGCCACACAGACTGGTATTGATTCAAAGCACTGAATCATGACGGGAAATTTTCATCAAATCTGCTAATCTGCTAGACAGGCAATCTCTTAACATCAACAGTGATGCATTGTGGGCTGTGCATCACTAATCATGCAATACTAGCAAGTCATATTTTCATGCACATTGACTTTATAATAGACTGTCATGATGGTTGTCAATGTGTTTATTATAAACTAGTGGGGCAGGCTATACTATAAACTAGTGGGGCAAACTATACTATAAACTTGTGGGGCAAGCTATACTATAAACTAGTAGGGCAGTCTATATAAACTAGTGGGGCAGTCTATATAAACTAGTGGGGCAGTCTATATAAACTAGTGGGGCAGGCTATACTATAAACTAGTGGGACAAGCTATACTATAAACTAGTGGGGCAGGCTATACTTTAAACTAGTGGGGCAGGCTATACTATAAACTAGTGGGGCTAGCTATACTATAAACTAGTGGGGCAGGCTAT
>JAULBS010109308.1:0-15226 GCA_032355785.1 Symmetromphalus regularis | reverse complement strand
TGCGGGGGGGGGGGGGGGCGGCTGCGCACCCGGTGCACGCCCCCCCCCCAATTTTCGGGAAATGAACATTTTTCTTGTGAAGTTGCGCCCCCCTATTCACAATTACTGGAACCGCCCCTATGAAACAGGCACGACTTGTTATGTAATATGTTGATCAGATCCGTTCTAAGTTATTTGACATCATAAATAGACGGTGGCAGTGAATACTATATACTAATCTCAACTAGCGGTCTGTAACTCAACGAAAGGCTTAAGCTAATATTAAGTAATCATAAGTTGAACTAAGTACTGTCAGCGTCAAGCAGTGGATTTTACATCTCAAAATAGCTACATTCTAACATAAAAACAATTTGTAATGTAAATATAGACGACATAGTCGCAGGACTTCTACTTATGCATTTGTAACATGTCACTGAAATTAGCATAATGCAAACCTGCCATTAATGATAAGCTTTAAGTTGGATGGCACTACATTTATGATGAGATCTGGCGGATACAGAAATATTACAAATATCTTCAACATTAGAGGGAGATTTAAAGTTGCATATGACCAAATTATAATGGGTAAAAAATGGTCGTCGAAGAGTTTAAAATACTAGAATCCCCTTGGATCCGCTTCTGTCTAGGAATATCGGCAGAAATACTTAAAAAAAATAAAAATTATTAGTTCAACAGAAAAATAAATAAATAAACATTTCCCATTGAAGTTATAAAATGTTTAAACGAAATCAAAATATTAAATCAGACACAATGGCTCGATATTTAGATATTATAAATGTTTAAATATGGAATTATTACAAATAACATATACTTTTAGGCAACAATTAGGCAGACAAGGCATTTGCCTTAGGACCAGCCACAAATTCGGGCCACCAAAATGGACAAGCTGTTTTCGTCAATTTGTTTTCCTTCTTTTGTCTGGGGTCCATTTTCATGAGCCCGAGATCTAATTTAAATTGTTCAGGCCATTCTCTAAAATTTCTAAATGTGCCTCAGGGCCAGCCGAGGCGTAACCCGCACTGCCACTCCCCATCTTCAGACATAAAAGATATAAAAATGGATACCCTAAACTACAATCTAAAATCCTCGCTATGACGGTTGATTGTCATGGTTACGAAAAATAAAGCATTAAACTATGAAGTTAACAAGGGAAATAAGTTTTGAAATATGAACAAATCTAAAACTAAAAGAGTAGTCTCCCTTCGTACATCTTTTGCTCGATAACTAAAAATGTGACTTCAATAATAATAATAATAATAATTGACAATATTAATGATAATAATAATAATAGTAATAATAATAATATACAAAAAACAACAACAACAACAAACAAACGAGTAAGGTAATAATAATAAAAGATATGACGTAATTTATGAATAAAAGGAAACAAATATTTTAATAAAATATGTATTATTTGTTCACTCGCAGTTTGTCGTGTTTTATATTTAGGGACAGTGAATTTAATTTGAACATCGTACATGTAAAGATTTCATGATTAAAACATTATTTTTGAACAAAAACAGACTTCAAAGTATGCTTATGCAACCAAAAGGCATGTATATAAATAAGAATCATTTGAAAATAATAATTTAAACACATCTGATTAAAAAAAATTTTTTTTAAATAAATTAACAATTACAACAAAAATTGAATAAAACATCCGCTTATTAGATATCTTTTAAAATTAGTAAAGTTATTCAAACTGGTATGTATGATTTAGAGATAATTCCTATGTCTATTACCAGTGTGTAGCCAGCATAGAGTGCCAATAACGTTAATGTGTATGCATCAGCGGTACCGATGACGGCAAAACAACTTCACAACGGATCACAGACACTATTTCTTGCCACTCGATTACATGCCCTTAGCCCTGTTGCAAACACATACGAAATTGATACACTCTCGTCATTTTGGTGAAGATACCCCCACCCCCCTCCCATTACGACCATTTGTGTGACAGTTACATCAAGAATGTTATTATGAGGGCATAGCCGTAACAAAACTTTTTTAAATGGTGCAAAAACACTTAATCGCATTTAAAAATTGGGCGAGGGATCTGGGGGCCGGTAGACTTCAAACGGTAACCTTAGACATTAAACGAATTCATTCAGTGGATATCGGTTCTATCGGAATAGAGATTAATATTTTAAAAATAAAATCTTTGTAAAAAAAACAACAATTCGTCAATTTCAGTATGAGGCATTTGCTTCATTTGCCTTACTGTAGTTACGGCCATGGAGGGTACCAAAAAGTGAAAGTATATAAAACATGCAAATTATATAATTATCTCAGTTTATCTCAATTTAGTAAGTAGCGTTTTTTAACAGCCTTTAAAATCAGAATGAGCAGAAACTCTGTTAGGCAGTACAACTTTGCAGCATAACCTTTGAAGTGACCAGTTGACTGTTGTGGCAGTCCTCATAAAACAAAATTACGTTGCATCAAGGTTTTGATTTTCTGATCCTGGAACAATATGCATTTGTACGTTGTATTTGAACACATCTTCACTTGAAACAATGCTCAGCTGTAAGTTGTGTTTAAGCGAATCATTACGTTTGAACAGTGTACAGTTGTATATTGTATTTGAGCGAATAATTAACTTTAAACGATGTAGTTCTACGTTGTATTTGAACAAATCATTAACTTTAAACAATGAACAGATGTAAGTTGTATTTGAAGGAATCATTACTTTTGAATGATGTCAAGTTGTATGTTGTATTTTAATCATTATCTTTGAACAGTGTACAGATGTAAGTTGTATTTGAAGAAATCATTACTTTTGAATGATGTCAAGTTGTATGTTGTATTTTAATCATTATCTTTGAACAGTGTACAGTTGTGAGTTGTATTTGAACAAATCATTACCTTTGAACAGTGTACAGCTGTATTTGAACAAATCATTACTTTTGAATAATGTAAAGCTGTAAGTTGAATAAATCATTACCTTTGAATAATGTACAATAGTAAGTTGTATTTCAGCGAATCATTACCTATGAACAGTGTACAGCTGTAAGTTGTATTTGAGATAATCATTACCTTTGAACATCGTACTGTTGTATTTGAATAAATCATTACCTTTGAACAATGTACAATTGTAAGTTGTATTTGAACAAATCATTACTTTTGAACCATGTACAGCTGTAAGTTGTATTTGAATAAATCTTTACCTTTGAACAATAGTAAGCTGTATTTGAATAAATCATTACCTTTTAACAATAGTAAGTTGTATTTGAGCGAATCATTACCTTTGAACAGTGTGCAGCTGTAAGTTGTATTTGAGCGAATTATTACCTTTGAACAGTGTACTGTTGTATTTGAATAAATCATTACCTTTGAACAAGATACAATAGTAAGTTGTATTTGAGCGAATCATTACCTTTGAACAGTGTACAATTGTAAGTGGTAATTGAGCGAATCACCTTTAAACAATGTTCAGTTATAAGTTGTATTTGAGCGAATCATTAACTTTAAACAATGTTCAGCTATACGTTGTATTTGAGCGTAGCATTACCATAATTAACCTAAGAATGAAAACCCCAAGGAAACTCTACAAGCATTTACTGCATCCAGTGCCGCATTAATAGACGTCCGTGTGTCCGTGTGGATTAGCGGAAAGGGCTTTTGATTGACATATGTCAAGATGCGGGAGTATATTAAGGGTCGACACTATCTCAGATTTGACAGAAAATTGTGATTGATTCAGATTGGATTCCATGTTGTGGTGCGAAGGAATCCGCATGTGTTGGAATAATTGCCGCCACGACCTTCTGTCCGTCATTGAATCTCATCGATACGGCTCCAGTAACACGCGGCTGTCGATCAACCACTAATCGGATTGGCTTTAATTGATCCCAGATCGATATGTAAAGGAATTTCCGAAGCTCTGTTTGGTTTGGCTTTAACTATCTTAGCCGTTTGTTCTTACAGAGCTATGCTATTAGTCTCAGTAGGCCCTACAAAAAGTCTGAGTATAAGTCGACGTGACGTCAACAGTCAATTTTGGACGAGTGAATTCAGTTTCAACACCTGTTTTCAAAATGTTCGTCTGCATTCTATTAAGGGTTTAGTCTCGAATTTCAAAAACATATAGATAACCCAGACATGAAACTGACTGAATACTTTTGTCATTTTGAACTGAGTATGTCAACTCCATTATTAATTTTGTGGATGAAGTTCAGAGGCCGTTTTTCAATTTGTAACATCACTGAAGTAACGGCTAATGCAATAACATATGTCTTATATACCCGTGTTAATTATTGTGGAAGAAACATATTTGAAGACAAAGGACTGAATGACAATCGCATGGGATACAATCACTATTTTGAAAGTGATCCATGAGCGTAAGTTCTCAGGTTTGCTTGCATATCCATTAAACACTTCCTTGTACAGAGATACCTGTTAACATATTGAACATTACTCTTTTGTCATTAAGTTTCAAGATGTCAACTGCATTTATCAAGGACTTCTTAACTGACTTCTTAACTGATTTCTCAGCTGACGTCTTAGCTGACTTTGCTGGTGTTAATTAGTCTTAACACACTATCTACACACTCCAGACAGCAGGCATCATTCAGCATGAATCCCTCAATTCAGTTTTGACTTCTGCTTCAATGAAACACATAGACACAGTCTCATTAATGTTTCTCGATTTAAACGGTGTTTCATGCGCAAACAATGTACACCTCTCTCCAATTAAACTTCTATGATGCCGACCAGTATGGTGAGGTTGGTTACGCCATAGGACTCGAGAGTTGTAAGTACTTGGATTATAACTCAGTCTCGATAAGGGTTTTTTATTTTCGGTTCGAACCCAGAGGTAGTGCTCCGCAAGACTCATTGGGTAGGTGTACACTAACTGGACCGTAATTCATAACATGTTTATCAAATGCCGTGCTATGTAGGATAGTGCGTGTAAAAGATCCCTTGATGCTTATTGATAATAATAGCAACATTGTGCTCCGGATTTCGTCCCTCCTACTAAAACTAATCTCTGTTATGGACAGACAGCACAACGTGCTTGAACCTTAATTGGATATAAGTACGAAAATAGGTTTAACCAGCCAATGATATTGACGAACTAAAATCATTAGTTGACTAATAAGTCTCCGCATTATGGCCAACATGAAGTGAAGAGTTCGCTACCCACCTGGGGTGTAGTTAGAATTGGCTATAAACCTGAAATGCAGAGTTCGTTCAAAATGTGGAGTAAAGTCAGGGCGAAGACATCTGACGGTAACACATCGCATTCACTAGTACCGTCCTTTGGAATTAAAATGCTATTAGCCTTAGTACAGTCAAGCTTAAAATAGTTGCTTCGTGTCACTGGTTATAGAGAGAATGAGTATGGATCAGAGAATACGACTTGCTGTACACTGTACAGTCCGGTTGAAAATAGTTGCTTCGTGTCACTGGTTATAGAGAGAATGAGTATGGCTCGAAGAATACGACTTGCTGTATACTTTACAGTCGCGGTCTTTCCTCTTTAACGGTTGTTTCTAATTAATAGCAACAAAAAACGCTAATAGGATATCGAATTTTATAATTGGTAGTTCTGGAGGGCTGTAGCTAAATGAAAGAAAGAAAGAAAGAAAAAAAGTAAAAAAGATTTTAAAAAAATCTATTTATACTATTTTACATGTTAAATCGTAATGTAAAGTCTTTGTCTAAACTGTATTTCTTGTCATTCTTGTGTCACTTATAATATGCTTTTAAAATTAAATTTATTTACACATTAAAAACATAAATGGTATTCCAAATCAGTAGTGGTGTGCCACCTTTAACATCAGCCTGTCTGTATAGTGTTGTCATGGCGTCTGTGTTTTGAGCCTGGTCCACGAAAATACGGGAATATAACCAGGAGAAACTATCCCAAGTCAAAACTGATTCTTGAAGGAAAAACTGTCCGACACTATAGAATACATACACCGTACAGCATCATTTGATAAAGCCATTAATCCCTACTTATGTTTAGGACAGGCTAACCTTCGCGGGCGCTATGTAACGATGTGATTGGTACCAATCGTTCTAATTGGGTTTAAAGCATAAAAACCAGTCTAGTGCGCGACGGCTAGCTATTTGGTCCTGAACACGGTTTCTTTGAGCGTTCGACAACAAGAAAGAAGATTGAAAGAGTTCGCTATCTCAGGCGCCACGGAGTAGGAAGGAGAGGCGGTTCGGGGGGATGCCCTCTCCCCACTTTTTAGGGGACAACGGAATAAAATAATTTTCAGACTCGGTGACAAAATAAAGTTGTAATCCGGAGACTTTTCAAAGTATGATGTAGTTCCTGCATGAACGCTGCTGCCCGTCGGTCACCCAATTTTCAGTACACCCAACTTTCCATGGGCTCTGTATCTACATGTTACAGAGTTCGCTAGAACTGTGGGTTTGCACGAACTATTCAACGTGTATACTATAAGTGAATAGTTGAGACGCGATGGAATAAAACTCACAGGCAACGTGTGTACATGAATAGTTCAGACGCGATGGAATAAATCAAATCAAAGTGTCCAGACTGTTGTACGATCCACTCAATCATTCTGGGCACAAACATGATTTTCTATCTATTCCACACATGCACACAATCATAGACGCAGATCAGTAGCGAAATATATTTTCAATTCAGCTATAGTGTTTGTCATATCACGGCAACATGGTTCAACGTAGTGAAAAATAAATATAAAATAGAATTTTTGGGTGGCCGTTTTGATAACGGAAAGCATATACTATAAAATACTTGCAAAATAGTTATATGTCGTAACATCCTTACAATAAATAAAATCTGTAGACTAATTTTCATGATATGTTAATTTAGAAGACCATCTTTCGTGAATTTAACACAAAATTAGGGGGGAAAATAGCAATTTTGAAAAAAAATCGTAAAACTCACGTTTTCTTTAGTTATTTTGAAACTAATAAATATTGTACATGCCAATGATGTAGCGACACACAGTACGCAGTAAGATTGTACGCAGTAATACTTATCGCAGATTGTGGCGGCTAGCGTAATGAAAATGGCTGTGGAAAACTACAAAATATGCCAGACAATGGTCTATATATTTCTGAATAGGAATACACCAAGAAATCGAAAAAAAAAGAAAAAAGAAACAACATAAGCCAGAAAAGACAAAAAACAATTAAAGTGAAAAAAAACCTGCATATTTTAAAATTGTAATTTATTTGACCTTTAAATGTGGTGTGCTAATGCTTGTCAATTGTTCGGTTCATGGTATGGTATATTGGTCTGACTTCTGATGGTAGAAAATTGATATATGGCCGTCTTTACGTTGATCAATGCGCATTTAGAAGATGCAGACCCTAATGGCAGGTTCAAGCGCGGTTCAGTCAACGACAAATTGAAATGTATGGCAAATCAATAGTCATTCTTACTGTATTAGATTTATTTTCAAATTTTATTCCATCAATGTCATTACGACGACGACGACGAAGTTGCATAAAAAATATTTTTTTTGCAACAAATACAACATACCCAGATTTAAGGATGGAGCTTAGACTTCTAATTTCTCGTTAAAATTGATATTTTGAAGAAAAAACAACTTTCTTTCTCCAGTATTTTACATAATTATGCTCTTTTTTAAAATCCCACGGCTTGCAATCCATAAGGGAAAAGAAAGAAGGAAAGTTTCAGAAACAGTTAGGAAAGAAAGAAGGGTCAGAAACAGCTGGTAAAAAAGAGAGAAACAGCTGAAAAATAAAGAAGGCACAGAAACAGCTGGGAAAGAAAGAAGAAAAAATCCTAAAAAGAAAGTAGGGAAGGACCAAAAACACACAGATGTAAAAAAAAAAAGAAGAGGACCAAAAAAAAAAGTAGGAAAGAAAGAATGGAAAGCTAAAAAATACTGAAATAATGATGAAAAAAAAAAAAAGTGTTTTCGCTGAACAACAGAGAAATATGTTGAATGGGGATGTGTTATTGATGGTCTATACTCATCATAGGCTTAAACAAGTAAATAATTAAAGCCCAAATCATATTACTAGTATGCTAAATAATTATTTAAATATTCAATTCAGTACAATGGTACATTTACTTGCAAAAAATCTTTTATATTCACTATCCCATAGACAAGATAGAACAAACCATCACTTTGATAAACCAGTTGTGGACCACTGATCGATGTAAGTGCTGTAAACCTACCCAGTGAGACTTGCGTAGCACTAACTCTAGTATGGAACCGATACTGAGATTAAAAATCCCATGCCTCGACTGAGATTTGAAATCAGCACCTGCCAAACTCACCCGATAGCGTAACCATTGCGCCTCGGGGACTGGTTTTGACGGAACTAACACCAACGGGGCTTTCATGAAACGTCTCTGGAAGTAGTCACGTGTAAAAACTACAAACAATTATATGACAGAAGCAGGTTTCGTCTTTGAAATGAGCGCATTATCATCTATCTAGGGCAGGCGGCCAGACATCTTTCCGGAAAAGGCGGCCTCAATCTTAATTAGGCATAAGCACGAAAATAAGTTATATCAGCAATAGACATCTGCCAAGAAAACTGTCACAGAAGAAACGGACTGTTGAATACACTAGCTCTACAGAGAAGTTGTTTGAATTCAACATGAGTCGACTGATTCTCATGAATGCATTGTTCGAACATTACTGTCATGGTAGATAATTAAAATAGGAAGTTGAAATCTTCAAAGGCAAACAATAAAACAATTTCTATCACTAACACTTTCTTAAGTTTAAAATGAGTGAAATAGAAAAAAACACCTTATTTATATTGTCAATAAAACGTGTTTATAACAGTTTTCTAGACTTAACGCTAGTCTGATGATGGCTTTCGTTATCTTCCAGACTGTAGCGAAGAACTAAATTACTTTAGTTCTAGTTTTTACCAGCAGACAAATCTCTTTTCATGCAATCTGCCAGACAGAACATCGTTTCCCTTCTGAAGTTAATTAAACTCCATTCTCTGGTAAGCTGATTCACGTTTTAATAATTCACTTTCTCGGCGTTAATTTGCAAAATGCATCAAGGTCAATCCCGTGCTTCCAGAAACATTTCCACTTGTAGGGAAGTGATTTGACTCTATTGGATTTGCCTCTTTTCTTTCTGCATTACGACTCATATAATCATCTAAAGCACCTGCTTTGATTTCTCTCGAGTGAAGAATTCTGGCGACACAATCTATCTTTAATATAATTGTGACGGGCATGTGCTATTTGAGCAAGGAACGTTACATTACGTTATCAGCGGCAAGTAATTCCGGTGACAATACAGTATGTCGTCAACAACAAGGAGTTAAGGACTTACGGTGAAAGGGATCGTTTAATTTGTCTAAAAAGGGAAGAATTGATTGTATTGCCACCCACATCTACACCCCCACACCCCACACACGCGCGCACACGTATACATACGCACAAACATACATGTACGCACACATGCTTGCACATACACATTAACAATAGCTATGAGTCAGTAATCACATATAAAATGTCTTCAGATAATTGAGGTATTTGAAATTACAATGTGATGACATCTCAGGTGACTACCCTTAAGTTAAAACTACTTCAGATTTTTATATTATGTAGTGTATAAGACCCATTATAAATAAAGCACACGCACCGCACTCATATGCACGAACAAACCCACGCATATACAGTTTTTCTATTCCTTTTAAAACATTGCTGAATTATTTTATTAATGTAAATAGTAACAATTTATAACACTATTCAATATCAAGGACGTGAACTTGATTACTTTTCACTGGATCTTTAAGTAATCTAATTTTGAATGCTTTCTTATAATATCTCTTTGACTCTCTCTTGTACAGTGAAGGGAATTAGAACGTGACAATTGTTCTGTTGATTTGATTTATTCATGTGCTGACTGTCGTATAGTGTGTGATTGACCATTAAGGGTTAAGCGAGGCACTAATCAAATTGCACTCCATGGCGTGTCCAGGACATATTTACCACTGTGCTATCTTTGTCACGTTTTCACGCATTATCTTATGTCTGTATTAAACGTCTAACACGACAACACGCGCTGTACCTAAATGCACATCGTTAACGCGGCTTCAAATTAGCTCAACCCAGATGAAACTCTTATTTTAGTCGAGTGACAGTTGACAGGGGGTATAGGGATGTATACCCCTAGAGAATAGTAATTGTTCTAAATGTAATATTCACATTTTATAGTAATTTAGTGTACCATGGAAAACACCTATAAACTGTTCAATAAGTGACTTTTTCAGGCATGTAGGAACGACTTTGGGTGGGGGTGGGGGTGGGGGATTGGTGGTGACTGGCGACACTGACAGATCGGGTACAAACTCTGTATCAAATTTTGGTGATAATGGAAAACATTAAAGTGTTAAAAAAATATCACAAGAGGGTTACGCTGCTATTATAAATTTAGAAAGAAAGAAATTGTCTGACGACATCGCAGTGATTATGACGTAATAATGACGCCACAATATAAAGGATTGTTTAACGACAACCTAGCTCATTGTTTATTTAGCTGCTACTAGGGGTTAAATTAACAACATTTATTGATTTTCCCTAAAGACTCACGGTCGTTAGGGAAAATCCGCTATCGCCACATAAGCTACTTTTACCCGATCTGTTATATGCGTTCTCCCAGGCAGGACATCACATACCAATCCCTTTGTTAAACCAGCTATGAATCACTGGCCGAAACGAGAAATAGTCCAAAATTGGTCGGCTGAAGGGATCGATCAATAAATGTTAAAGACGCCAGTGAATCCCTAATGTACGTCATTACAGTGGCTTCAAATTAAGTGAGATAATCCCAGGCCAACTACTTAGTTGAGTCTGGCTTGTTTGAGGAGTGATTTCCATATCCTGCTTCAAGTATTGACAGCAGTTTGTGTCTCTACTGTTTGGAGATGGAGATAGAACTACAGCCGCGGACATCCTAGCCAGTTAGTTTGACTGATCAACAGATCATGTTAGATCCTCCATGAAAGGAAACGAAAGTTTGGTTAATTACTTTCTCAAACTTTGTTTAATCGTTGTCCATTAGGTGTCAAGTAAACGGTTAAAAATAAAAAAGGGGTATTTGAATAAGAAGCAAAGGATTAGTATTTTCTAAAAGTATAATTTTTTTGTATTATTCAGCTACAAAATAATTATATATTGACCACTAATATTTTTAGCTATGCATCCTAAAACCTATACCCCGTTTGATGTCACTGACAGGTCATAAGATGCATATGCACAATGTTTTCAGTAACTATGTTGTTGTTTTTAGCAATAATTGTACAAAGACTTGGCCAATTCAAGCACGCCAATTCAAACAACATACAGCAACCCCCCACCACCCCAAAAAATAATTAAAATAAATAAATAAAATAACAACAACAAAAAACTACAAAAACAACAACAAAAATAAACAAGCAAACAAACCCTCCTACCCGAACCCCCACCCCCACCCCGTACTATGCATAGCTGTTAGGTTTTCAGTTGACATTGCTGTGTTCTGAATTGGCTGGATGGTATAGCCCCGGCAGAGCAGCGGTTAAGTTAACAGACTCGTGGCGGGTTGTTGCACAATTCTGTCGAGACATGGAATTTGTAATCTCAGTATCGGCTCCAACTCAGAGTTAGTGCTTCGCAAGGCTCAATGGGTAGGTGTATACCACTTACATTGATCAGTGGTCCACAAATGGTTCATCAAAGACCATGGTATGTGCTATCCTGTCTGTGGGATAGTGCATATAGCTGCTTAACGATAAGAGTAGCAGCATTAGGGTAGCGACAGAGGGTTTCGTCTCTACTACTAACCCTAATCTCTGTCATGAACAGACAGCACAGGAAGCTGAGCTTTACACCCAGGACAGCGTGCTTGAATCTTAATTGGATATAAGCATGAAAATAAGTACAACCCACCAACGATGGTGTATCTAGTAGCTGGTGATTAAAACAGTTTTATTAGTGAGCTATATTTTGTACAGATATAACTGTAGGTCAGGGAGCCGCCTATAGCCCTCAGCGAGATCGAGACTAATTTAATGTCACCTAATATATTAATTTCAGATATTTGTTTTTACTGGCCCATGGGTGTACAGAGCACGCATCTTTTCTGCCCCCCCTATCGGCATCACTGGATACGACACGTACATTACATACTGCAATCAAGACAGATGTATGTGCAGTTCTAGTTCTTGCATAAAGCAGTCCCGGTGTCTTGTTTAATGCGTGGTAATTCCAGTAGCTGTCGAGTAAAGATAGCTCTATTATTAACCTGTCAATTATAAATCCATATTGTAGTGTGTCCCTCACCTACCCACCGTGACAATTGTAGTATTTTCGTGCTTATATAAAATTAACATTCAAGTTAAATGTCATTTAGACACAGCTGAGCTTGACACTTCCAGCAAATGATAATTTAAGACAATTCTGTTTTAGAGCTATAAAAAAAAAATATATATCAGAGTATTGCGCACCTACCCACGTAACAGTTCTTGCTGATTCGTTTAACTTATTTCCGTGCTTATATCAAATTAAGATTCAAATAAAATGTCCTTGGCACACTGCCGAGCATGGATCTTCTAACAGGTGATAATTGAAGACAATTTTATCATCCAGCTATCAATTGTAGACACTATCCGGTATGGAAAGCACGACAAAGACGGATCTCTTGTAGTTGCACAACGCTGAGTCTGGTTGGGTAGGTGGTAATTCCAGCAGCGAATAGTTGAAGACAATTATATTAAGAAGCGATCACTTGTGGAGGTGCCACACAACGGTCCACAGAGACTGATCGCGTGGGTTGCGTGTCATATTCTAACAATCGTGTTTGTTACGACACTGCTGTTACTCTGTTATCCTCAATCCTAGCTATACAGATATCACATGAGCAGAACTATTGACCATTTTACAGAATCAACATGCATGAAAGACTATTAAGATTAACAAGAGCACCGAAACGTTTACAGTGATCTTAAAAGTTTGAATTTACTAAATCCAGTGGCGTAGATTCCATTGAGGCAATGAGGCAATTGCCTCACTAGATTTGTTTGCAAAATAAAAAAAAATAATATGATTAATATTATAAAAGTTGATTAAAATACGAGAAATAAAAACCTTTGTCAAAGTTTGCCTCACTAGAAAAAAAAACTTAGCTACACCAATGGAGTACAATGATTTTTATCTTAACATCTGGCTATTGGACGTCAAACATATTGTCATTCTGACATATTTATTTCGAAGAAACCCGCTGCCGCCACATAGGCGACTTTTTGCGCTAAGCAACAAGGGGTCTTTTATATGCACCGTCCCATAGACGGGACAGCACATACCACGGCCTTTGATGAACCATTGTAAACATTACAATAATATTATAGACTATTCAATAATTTAACATCTTTTAGTAATAAATTCTCAAATACATCCAAACACTCATACATATGATCATTCTGGCATATTTATTTAGAGGAAACCCGCTGCCGCCAAATAGACTACTCTTTCCGATAAACAGCAAGGGATATGTTTTATATGCACCTTCCCATTGGCAGAACAGCACATACCACGACCTTTGATGAACCAGTTGTGGACCACTGGTTGAAACGGAAAATAGCCCAACCTACAAATGTGTCCACTGAGTAGGAACGATCCGACGACCTACCAGTTCACGGGTGGACACCCTACCGTTTGAGCTACATCCCCTCCACAACTGAACAAGTACATGTGTCTAATGCACACATATACTCAAACTTTAAACGTATAGAAAATAATCCCGAATTCTTTGATCTGTATTTCGTTCAAACAAGGTCGCTGGAAGTAATTAACGGTTTCCTAAACGGATTACACTGGAAATTGAGGCGACAGTGTAAGCCTAATCTCTGTACAGAAGATCCTGCAGCGGTGCCAAACGATTCCTCTGAAGTCTGCAGACTACTGAACTGCATCATGGCATATTATTAATAGCGTAAGATGTTTGCCAACGCGTGTTTAAAACACTGAGAATCGTTTTCCCGAAAGAAGGGCATGACATAGGGAATATTTTAAAAATTAGAAAGAACGAACGATTGCACGAACGAACGCACACACGATCGCACGAACTAATGAATGGACGAACGAAGGACAATGAATTTTAATAAATCCTTATTAAATAATTAAAAAAAGGTAATGATTGCATGGATGGATGGATGAACGGATGGATGGATGGATGGATGGACGGACGGATGAACGGACTAATGGATGGATGACAGGATGGATGGTGGATGGATGGATGTTTGGATGGAAGGGTGGATGGATGGACGAATTAGTTTAGCAGCTAGATGAATGAAAATAACGTTTAACCACTGCCCAGCACACTGATTATAAGGTGCCATTTCGTGTCAAGCAAACGGATATTGTGACACGTAGTTCACAGATGAAACCTGCTACCGTCAAATAGGCTACTCTTTTAGATTAAAGTTTGTTTTATTTAACGACGCCTATTGAGCACATTGATTTTTATATCATCGGCAATTGGACGTCAATCAAATGTTCATTCTGACATATTTATTTAGAGGAGACCCGCTGCCGCCACTTAAAACTACCCAAGGGATCTTTTATATACACCGTCCAACAGACAAGACAGCACATACCACGGCCTTTGATTGACCAGCTATGGACCGCTGATTGGAACGGAAAATAGCCCAAACTGCAAATGTGTCCATTGAGAAGGGCTCTTTCAGATTAGTAAAGGGTATTTTATGCACACCTTCACATAGACAAGATGGCACATACCACGACCTCTATTACAACAGTCATGAACCACTGATACATAGACCAGTGAGCGCACTGATGAGGATCGATCTAATGACCCTCTACACATCAAGCGGACACTCTTCCTCTTAAGCTATATCCCGCTCCTCTTGAGTTAATTAATAAATCAATGTGAAAAATGCAGCGGGTTTCCTCTGAAGACTATTTGTCACACTTACCAAATGTTTGACATTCATTATTATCACTAGAGCACATTGATCTATTAATCATCGGCTATTGGATATCAAACATTTGGTAATTATGACATGTAGTCAAAAGTGAGCCAGCCTCCAATGGGTTTTGAATAATATACTACTTGCATATTATTAGCAGAACAAAAATAGAACAAAGCGTCCAGTGCAGTGCCGTATTAACCCAAGGCCGGGCCCCTATGCTCTGAAAAAAAGTAAAGTTTGTTTTATTTAACGACGCCTCTAGAGCACATTGATTTTTATTTTATCAGCGGCTATTGGACGTCAA
>JAULBS010109297.1:0-15226 GCA_032355785.1 Symmetromphalus regularis | reverse complement strand
CTACAGTAACCCAGCTACAAAATCTTAGATGTCTCAATATTTATATACCTTTAACTGTTTAAAAAAAAGCCCCCCAATAGCCGATGTTTACTTCTGTGTGGGGGGGGGGGGTCGTTAAATAAATAAATAGTTTTTAAAAAATATTATACGTGTATTATGCAAATCCCAACTTCCCATAAGCTGCAAATACAATGTTACTAGTTTGAAAATGAACGGTTTTATTTGGGAACACTGATCTGGTCTCTGTGTGAAAGAAATGGGTAAACAAAGCATGCAGCAACTTACATTCTTCTTCGACCTCATAGCACATTCTTCTAATGTCTCTGCAGCCTCATATTTCCCTTGTCGGCGATAGAGGGCACCAAGGTTTTTCAAAGTTGTTGTTACTGTTGGACTGAAAATACATTAGAAATCATTCATGGTCAGTAGAAGAAATTTAAGTTTATGGTCAATAAAGACATTTAAGTTTATGGTCAGTAAAAGGAATTAAGTTTTTATCTGATGAACAAACTTCCATGGGTGCAACTGCTGGGGCATGATGAGATCCCCATTTGTTCTTTACTCCATCTTCCAACTTACAGGCTAGAAAGAATCTACATTGATTAAAAATGCATTTTATTTTGGTTGAAACTGATGCAGAACTAATTTGATTTCGACTTTGAGGACCGAGTTTTCGCGTGAACTCTCTGACAAAAGAAAGCTCGCTTGCAATGGAATATCACTCCTCAAATTCTAAAGAGCTTTAAAAATGGATTAGAACAATGGTGCACCTAAAATAAGATACAGGGTGGATTTTTAACTACTGACAAGTATTGAAAAAAATTATTAATGTTCTTGTAAATATATAAATGTGAATCATATAAAAAAATGTCAAATAACAAGGAGTAATTATTAAAATAGTTTTTCTTTTTAAATTGCACCAATAAACTTCTTATGTTGGTTAGTTTTGTATCATGTTCAAATCTACACTGCCAGGTTACAAGGCTCTGGTTAGGTATACTTTTTTTATATCATGCACCTGCTGTAAATATTGGTGTTGGATAAAAATAGTTTATGCCACAATGATGGCATATGAAATAATGTCATAATGCTAAATGATTTTTTTTACAATGGCACCACTAGAGTACATTGATTTATTAACTATTAGTTAATGGATCTCAAAACATTGGGTCATTCTGACATGTAGTCTTCAGATGAAACCTGCTACGCTTATCTATTAGCAGCAAGGGATCTTTTATATAGCTTCAAATTTAATTCTTTCCAATATTACATCCTTTGATTCTGGATGGATAATAAACTGAATAACAAAGTAATAGTAAAACAGAGCTAGCAAAAATGTATGAGTAAAACAAGTAAAAAACAAAAGAAAAAAGAAAGAAATTCTGAAAAATAGTTATCTGCATTTGTATTTTCAATCGTTTATAACTTGCTTTCACTTGTGATGTAAAACTGAGAATATGCTCAATGTAAAATGAATGTTATACAACAAGAACTAATTTAATACCCTTTTTACAGGTCACTGTGAACTTAAAAATTATAATTTCAATGGGTAAATATTCATGCGCACATCTTGATTCAAAACCATTTTATATGCATGAGATAGGTGCTATTACTCAGCAATGAAAACTCCTTAAAATATAATGTAGAAATGACGACCAACATAAAACCAAGATTACAACATTCAGTCATCATTACCTGTCCACTTTAGCAGCTTTGTGCCAGCTTCCATACTCAGGTAATGGAGATCCATCTTTCGATTTCCCCTGTAAGAAAATGAGGAAAATATAAATTAAATTTTAATTGCTTGACAATGTCCAGTTTACATACATATTAATGTTAACAAAAACTATTTTAAGAAAATGCTTCTGTCTACAGAATAGATGAGATGACTGACATTTTGTAACTATTGACAAGTATTGAAAAAATTATTAATGTTCTTGTAAATATATAAATATGAATCATATAAAAATGTCAAATAACAAGAAATCCTTACCTTATTTTCTTCCCTCTCTTCTGCTCGCATCCAAATTGGTTTGTTATCACCTGAAAATAGAAGATTCTTATAACATGTCTTCATTATAACCTAAAAATAGAAAAGATTCTTAAAAAATTTGTTGTCATTTAAAAAATGTCAAAGTTTAAATATCAGTGAATGTTAAATAACTTCTTCATTATGATCAATCTCAATCATTTCTCTTATACATTTACATGCATAAATGAAGATTAGGTTATATGGACCACATATATGTTACTGTCAATGTACTATGCAGCACGTTCATTTAACATTTTAGTGATATCAAATAAATAAGGAACTGAAGAAATGCAAGGGAAATGTCATAGATTAAGTAAAATATGCTAACAGGGTTTTAAAAATATCTTCAGTTATTTAAAAAAAACCACAATAAACTTTATAATATAAAAACAGTATTAGTAAAGCTAAATAATTTATGTTTTATTAAGAATACCAACCTTCTACTTTTCCAAACTCTTTTTCATGCGCCCTTGTCAAAACCTCTTTATATAAAACTTCCGCTTGTTTGTATTTGCCTTGTTTCAAATAGGCTGAAGCCTGAAAGTATGAAGTAAATGCATAAAGACACTGCATATATACAAGAACACTACATTTAATAGTTATTTTAAAATATTAAACATAAATGTCACATTAATAACACAAACAGCTTAATTTTTTATAAAATTCTTTAAAAAAATTATTATCATTAATATATTTTCACTTACAAACTTAATATTTGAAAAGTAAAATTCAAACTATAACCGTACAAAATATTTTTATCTACAACTAGTACAAGTCAGTAGCATTTAATTCAATATAAACAGTGTGAATAAAATGTTAATATCTAGATATTTCAAATCAAAATTTACTTAACAATAAAATATAAGACTGCTTTCTAACCATTATTTTTACCCCAAATAAATAACAGACATGGTAACAATCCTTCCAAAAAAACAAATCTAGACACAATTTACTTAATGTCAACTTACTGACCTTTAATGCATGTGTTAAGTTCCCACAGCTAAAAGCATCCCAAGTGTCATGTTATATAAATATGTCAAAGTTACAGTGAAACACGCTTTTTGTAACATCCAGTTCTAAATACTCATAACCAGCTACAGGTATTCTATTTTCAAAATTAATGTCACGTTGCAAGTGAATAGACAGTCTTTTCAAACTGTGTACTCCGAGTATTTTTAAAGTGTATGCTCAGACATTAAATTTGAAATGCCTGAAGTAACACAATTTTAAAACAGTATGTATCGAATTTATTTAACAAGTGTATGTAATGACTATTTTCAAACTGCACATTGTCACTGGTCAGTCTTTTCAAACTGTATGTACTGAAACTATTTTCAAACGGTATGTACTAAAACTATTTTCACTCTGGATGCAGGGTTAGTATCTCAAGCAATAACAGTATTTTGAAATTGTATTAACTGATGTTATTTTCAAACTGTACATAATGAAAATATTTTCCAACTGTGAACTGATGGTATTTTCAGACTGTATGCACTGATGGTATTTTCAGACTATACACTAATGGTATTTTCAGACTGTATGCACTGATTGTATTTTCAAACTATGCACTGATGGTATTTTCAGACTGTATGCACTGATGGCATTTTGAAACTGTGTACTAAAGATATTTTAAACTACATTCACTGACAAACAAGATCTGTACTAATGCAGAACAAATGTACTGTAGTTATTAAAAGTGAAATTCAAGCATCAAACTGCATAAAATTTACAGCTTGTTAGTATTCCAAAAAACAGACAAATTGGTTAAGACCTACAATGCAGTGAATACAAATCTTTAAAAATGATTAACAATCATCACCTTATAGTGATAATTGAACTAACTATTTATTAATTATTTTAACAATAACCAGTTTAAAGATAAGATGGATGTGGGTTAGAAAAAATTACATTTCATGTGTAGAAATCTTGAAGCAAGAAATATATAGATAGATGAAACTTAATTATCAATTCTTTCATTTACAACATGGTATCATGTGATATTACAAAACACTGCTGTTGGACAATGGTAATATATTTTTTTTTATACATATTGCTGTTGCAAGGGTTGAAATACTGCCACTCTGAAGAGTTTTGGCTAGTGAAAGTTGTCTCAGGCCAACTTTTATTTTGCATTTAAACCTACACAATGTTTTAAGAAAAATGTATTTACATCATCTTGAAATCAAGAAAACAAAATATTTAAACTGATTACACCACTGACACAAATCATTAAAAAATATTTAATTAACAGTACTTATTTTGAATAATGGACATTCTAATTAACAGTACTTATTTTTAATAATGGATATTCTAAAAAAAAAAAAAAAATTATTATTATTTTATTTTTTGTATGGGCTGGAATTTCAACCAATTGTAACACTTAATGCATGGTTTATTATAGATAGGTTAGGACTAGGAGATCAGTAAAACACTGCAGTTTAATGAGCTGCACTTTCAAAGGTATTGCATATGTGTTTAACTCTGGCTGGTCCCAGAATAAAAGCATTAAAGATTCATCAAGTAGCTATATTAGGATTTCTGAAAAAAAGAACATGCATGCTATTTTGTCCTTCACATTACTAAGTTCTTGATAAAAAAAAAGTTCTTGCTAGCATAATATCCACACACTGAATGTAATGAGAATACAAGCAAATGTAGAGTTAGTATAGGTTATAGAAACAATTGCATGTCCATTCCTTCAAGCCACTGAGTGAGAAAACAGTAAGTTAGGTTAGCATTCTGGCAGCTTGCTGTACATGCAAGGCCAGGCTTACCAGATTATTTTGTGTTTTTATCACATTGGGGTCATCAGTTCCCAATTTTTTCTTGTATATTTCTAAAGCCCTCACATAATACTTCTCTACCTGAAAGAAACAAGGTTAAAGTGCAAAGTGCAGGTTGTGCATACACCAGGTGGGGCCAGTTGCTGTACATCCAGTTTTAGGTAATACCACAACATCAAACAGCAGTAATAAATTCACATAGAATAAGCTCTTCAATTTAGGAGCAAAATACTTATGTCAACAAGACACATTTGCACTGTTATTTCTAAAAGACAGCCAAATGTCTCCATCAATTCATTTTACTTAGACTGTTACAGGCAAACTAAATAAATATTTGCAGAACATTACTGACACCAATCAACAATACGTTCATTTTAGTCTTATATTTTAAAATCTGGTAGCACAATCACTCCAGTATCTGAATATCTACCTGTAAATTATGATTTTTGGAGCTTCACTACAAGAGAGAAACAAGAATTCTAATTTACAAAAAGTCAGAAGGTTCCTTTAAAGAAAATAATACTGCAACATGTAACTATCTAAACGACATATCACGACAACAATACTAAACGACTTACCAATCCCCAATTAACAAAAGACTCCAATCAAATGAAAACATGTAAACTCAAAGCTACTGTGACATGAAAAACTAAAGATATCATCAATGGCCTGGTTTTCTTCAAGCTAATTACTAAAAATTGTAATGAATTACTTTGCTATCTCAAATTTCAGTTTCTCATAATAAATAATTTAGTCATCATATGCATTGAGTTACATGAACCAAAGTTTTGTGCAAGGTAATGAATAAAGAGGAAAATAATGACTGAGAAATGATTTAATTATGTTTTGTATTTTGAGATTTCATTTTTTCTAAACTTTGAAAAAACCAGGTCAACAATAAATAACATCTCTACACAAAAAAGCATTACGATGGAACCTCTAACTTTATCTGGATGTACAGTTACTGCTGGCCCCAGTAAAATATGACCACCATCTTACCAAGTTGTTTTTAGTCTTAGCTACATTGGGATCATCAGGGCCAAGCTTACTTTCATAGATTTCTAGAGCTCTCTGATAGTACTGTTCTACCTGTTGACAAACATTGGCAGCAATCATCATCACCAATTAAGCATGTTTATGTTATATGGGCCTAAATTTTTAAAAATTCATGGAAAATGGGGTTTTCAATCAGCTAAAAAGAAACTATTTCCTACTTCTGCAAATTTTAGAGTTTTTACACTGAGATATAATCAGTTAGCTGTAAAATGATAGTTATCTTGATGTGGAATATATGGTAAAAAGTTTTATTTCCAGAATAACTAATCATTATTTTAAATGGTATTTCAGATACAAACTACAATAATAAATGGATTTTTCCAAACTATATACGTTCAATGACCATTGTGAATTTTTTTAAAATTCAATTCCATCATTTTACTACAGAAATCAACAAAGAAATAGAACAATAATTTCTGTAAAATCCACAAGCCAGATACAACCAAGCTATTTCAAAATATTTAATAGAAAAAAAAATAGTATGTATAACTGTTTTGTCAGCTGAAATGGTTTCTAATTATTTCTTTCCGAAATGTTTTTAGATTTAAAATGAGTGATTCAATAGTCTGTGGAGTGTTTTTATTTCATAATTCTTTATTTGATGTCTCTTTGCAATGTTATGTATTTCATGGTTTGCAATTACAAATTGAAATTTAAAAAAAAATTGTGATTTAACTTTTCTTCCAAGAAAAAGATCAAACAAGACACATTTTACAACATCCCAAAATAATATGGCATTTTCCTTTAAGCAAAATAGGAAAAAAGGCTTTGTGGTACTGATTACCATAAAAGAAAAAGTAAACTTTCAAATGATGCTATATTAAATCTTAGGCCATTTTTATTTTACCGTGTATCTTGATGTTTTTAGAAATAGATGTAAAATTCTTCCAATGAGCAGGTATGAACGGTGAGAATCAAAACTTACCTCTTCATATTTGCCTTGATTCTGACATAGAAGAGCTAAATTATTTAACTGCTTAGCAACATCTGGATGATCTTTACCAAGCACCTGCAAAACACAATATTTTTTTTGGTTTATTTTGTTTAATGACACCACTAGAGTACATTGATCTATTAATCATCAGCCGTTGAATGTCAAACATTTGGTAATTTTGACACATGGTCAAGTGTGAGTCAGCCTGTAACGGGTTTTGAACCACTGTCTTCAGCTTGAGTCTGATCTCTTACCATTGGACCACTGAAGTGCATACAAAATGGAAATGATCACAGCCCTCAAATATGATACTTATTAGGAATACTGTTAGATAAAACTGACCACATATTTCTTTTTGGATATGATGAAAGAAAACACAGAAATGTTTATATTTAATCAATGAATGGTAAATAAGAAAGACCACTGATGCCTTTGATCTATTAATCTATCATTAACTAGATGCATAGTAAAAAAACATCAATAGTTTTTTTTGTTCTCAAAAGAGATCAATAAGACCTAAATAAATCTTTATCCCACTAACTAGTAGTATTCTCTTTAATATTCATATAGCCACTATATATACTGTCTGTAGATATCAATAGCCTGATGTGGCTTCCTTAACCAGATATTCCAGTGGTAATAATATTGCTTCTCACTTTACTCAGTGCTCGGATGCTCCATGAATAGAGCATATAATTTCACTCTCATATCATGATCTTGTGTTTAACAAACACAATAAAGAGCTTAAAATTAAATTGGGTATTTGACAAAATGTATTCACCACTTAGGATATTTCGCATTAGCGACTTAACAATGTCTATAAATTATAATATATAAACATAAACAGAATGAGATTACAACATGTTTGAACTATGCTTATCTGCAAAATTATATAGCAGCCATTAAAGAAAGTGGAAAATAATTGTACACTTTTTAACATGAGACTTGGCGAATAATTTATTATTAGAATCATACCTTTTCCCTGATTTCTAATGCTCTCTTGCACAATGGTTCTGCCTCCTTATATTTGCCTCTCTTTCCATATAGCACAGCTAGATTGTTCAGAGTGGCAGCAACCTATTGATAAAACCACCTTTATATTAATTAAATCATCTCAAGTTAATGCAAAATTTATAAAAACATATGAGCATGAGAAAATCTCACCAAACAGATTAAATGAATAAAGAAATAAAAGGAAAACAGAATAAATAAACTTAAGTGGTTGTTCACAATAGTATTGCTGACATTTACGTATTTGTACAGAGAATACTAATTTCTCTTCTATCTATTTCTGCTACCAACTTTAAACAACTGGTGGAATGACATCAAATATCCAAGCCATGATTCAACATTCTTTTCAATCCATTTAACATGAGAATATCAAATCAGATTTAAAACTTTAAAAATAAAATAAAATGTATTTTAAATATATTCTAGTTATTTGAAAATAATGAAATCCTGGTACATGTACATGTAAAAGTTACGTAAGTATTTAATTATCTGTATTAAACATATTTTTCCAAAACTTAAACAGGAAATCCAAAATTCATAATATGTAGATTCGCATTAAGAACATTTCTGCAGTAAATCTTTAATAGATATTCCATAAGTATCTGAAGCAAAGCAGTCTGGGATTTATTAATGTTTTTTTAATTTTTTTTTATTTCAGCAGTAGTTAAGTTAAATACTATGCAAAATGCATTGCTTGTGCTGTTAGAATAAAAATGATTAAGTCACCCACACCAGCTGCCACATCTCTCTGTATAGCTTGTAAATAGTTTGAACAGCTGGAGCAATATACAGACAACAATATGAATGCTTAACTGTGACCCAAATACAAATTTGTATGGAATGTCATGCAAGACTTTACCAATTATTTGAAACTTATGTAGAGTGCCAATAACACACATCTTACATTTACAAGGAAAAGACAAATAGTAGGTTAAAGAAAAATAAAAAAAAGTTTATCAAAAATATACAATCAAGTACCTATTTTATTTTTTTACATGATGGAAAAAAATAAATACAATTTAGGTTTGATTAGTAATTTAATTTAAATATTCTGTATTAAAACATTACAAACAAAAGCTTACCACTGCTTCTAATTTCATATCATCATTTTAAAACTTTTTATATGAAATAAGCAAAATTCATTTTAATATTATTTAACTCATGGATGAGAAGAGGTGAGACCTAAAAAGAGTAGTGACTGACCTGGGGAGGGTGCGACAAGTGTCAAAATCAATCCCCAAAAGTCGGGAATCCAACGATTGACAGGAAATTCCCATCTATGTTAAGTTAAAGTCAACTATACAACTTATATAGTGTAAGGGCTGTTCCAGAACTGATAAGTTAAAGTCAACTATACAACTTATATAGTGTAAGGGCTGTTTCAGAACTGATAAGTTAAAGTCAACTATACTACTTATATAATGTAAGTAAGGGCTGTTCCAGAACTGATAAGTTAAAGTCAACTATACAACTTATATAATGTAAGTAAGGGCTGTTCCAGAACTGATAAGTTAAAGTCAACTATACAACATATAATGTAAGGGCTGTTTCAGAACTGATAAGTTAAAGTCAACTATACAACTACAACATATAATGTAAGGGCTGTTCCAGAACTGATCACAGGCAAATTGTGGAGGATGTAGGGAGGTGGGCGGAAGGCAAGGGACAATGTTACTTAATAATATATTAGTAATGAGTGCAATCCTGTTACTAATTATCTAAAAAAGAATTAAAATTAGGTGGGTATCTGTAGAAATTGTTACACCATGTGATCTTTTCTGGAAGAGCACTTATTTTTAAAGGTGCTTTAGTTGTATACATATGATGCAGTATCTGGTGCCAAACACAGCAAAAAGTAATATCACAAAAATAACTATGTGAGACAACAAATAACATCAAATATCTTGGTTAATCAGAGGTCTTCACATAAAAATACGAACACTTCTTTGACAATGTAAGTATGAAGTTTAATAACAAACTGGTAAGGTTTTTTTGAAAAAAATGTTAAAAAGTCTAAAGCCAATCAAATGCCATCTTGGAATTAACAATCAATATTCCCATAACATTTATTTTTTATTTTTATTTTTTAGATAAGAAATACAAATTTATTACAATAAGAATGCAGATTAACCACAAATTAAATATTATATTTTGTTACAATCAGTTCAGCTATTCTTCAAAAGAAGTTGAAATCTCTAAGCCAAACAAAAGCTCTCTGGGATTTTGATCAACAGTTTGGAGAAATCTTAGGAACAATGAGCATAATAGTAGCATTAAAATGTTTCAGTTGCTCTCAAGATGTTGAAAATGGATGAGGTACAACATTTTTGATAGATAACAACAGAATTTAATATATTCATTACATTTATGAAATTAAAATAAATAAAATACATACAAATAATAGTTTAAATAAAATTAAATGATAAAATTATTAACATTGAGTATGTTTTATGTTTGGCACAACAGACAGTTCAAAATGCTAACTAAAAGCTTTAATGCATGCCATAGAATATATTTTATAAAAAAGTTCTTTCTTTTAACAATACTAGAGAATTCCTAATTAGAATATTGTTAAGTCCACATCCCTAAAGCATAAGCAAATTAATCTATAACCACTAAAAAACCCATCAGTACCCAAACAAAATCTATTTTAACCAAATACAATAAGAAAATGCACACAGACATAATGTGAAGACCATACACTGATAAAAACTATAAATAAACCATGCTATGTGCAGCAGGGGTCGAATTTCATTATGATTACACTTTAAAGTATTTTTACATTTGCTGTTGTGCCCCTGGTTCTCCTGATCCCAAGGCCACCCAATGTAACAACAGCTTTGTCAATCAAATAATGAATTTCGACCCCTATGTGTGCCTTACGAATATGACGACATGCCCATCAAAACCAATATGTAGACTGACAATACACTATGCATCACTTACAGCTGGGTGGTCGGGCCCCAGAGTTTTCTCACGAATTCCCAGGGCATCATTCAGAAGATTTGCAGCCTCTTTATATTTACCCTGGTCTCTGTAAACGAGTGGGTCACAAGTTTTCAAAATTTAATAAAACAAAATGTTTATAAACATTACACAAATAAATCTCTTTTAATTTGAAGCCATTTTGTAGTTTTTCAGTTATGAAAATTAAAGTGAAATAAATATCTTGTTTGAATAAGACCTGAATTCTTAAGTCACAATTTCTGATCACTTTAACTCAAAATGTTTTTGTTTCATTTCAATACTGCTCAAGCTCTTAAAAAAGACATACTATTGTGAAACAGAATTTTTTTTTTTTTTTTTTTAAATCAGGTCATGTTCTCTGTTGATACAATACAGTGCTGATAGAAATTGGAAGAAAAAAAAACTTTGATGGTGTAGGCTAAAGTTCAAAGCACAGGGAAAAACTAGTGTTACAAAATAGCTTCATTTAAGAGATTAGACAGGTGGCTGCATGTTCCTGAAAGAGAAATTGGCCATTAATCACTAAAATCTACACTCACTGCTGGATGACTTCTCCCGAGAGTTTTCTCACGAATATACAAAGCATCTTGTAGAAGATTACCAGCTTCTTTATATTTACCTTGGTCTCTGCAATCATAGAAAATAACATGCACATTGAGGTCACTTAACAAACAACAAATAATGTTTGTTTAATGACACCCCAACACATTGACCAATCAGCGGTCATTACATGCTATATATTTGACTCATCGTCTACAGAAGAAACCCACTACAATGACATAAGCAACTCTTTCCAAGTAGTAGCAAAAGGTCTTTTATATGAATTTTCATACAGGCAGAAGAAGACATACCAGAGACTTTAATATACCAGTTGTGTCCCACTGACTTAAGAAACCGGTAAGTTACAGGCCTTCATGATTTTGTGCAGCTCATCTTATTGATACAATCAGGTGTATTTAAGCCCACTAAAATTGTGACAGTCAGATGTAAAATATCCACAATTGGAATTTAATATTTTTTGATTTTTGTCATTTGTTTACAATATCTGTAGGTTTTGAGTCAAAGTAGTGTTTAAAATATCCATTCTACTATGATTGCATTTAGAAATCATCAAATATATTCAACCTATGAAGGATAAGCAAATTTTCTAAGGAGCAAAATGCACGCACGCACACACACACTTGATCTTTTACAAACCTGTTTTTATTAACTTCAGTTTACCGTTTACCTACTATCTCTTATATTAAAACATGATTAATTAATATGTCACAAAAATGGTGGGATTCATAGTAGGGTAGACCACAATAACTTCGGACACTTTCTTGTTAAAAACACAGTGATTTTTGTTGACAGATCAAGTGCATTTAAACTCACTGAGTACTTACACTAATGCACCTAAGTGGCACTCATTAGAATAAAAAACATGCAGGTATTGTTTAAATTGATTTTATTAATGACGTGTTTGTAATAATCTGTTTTACCTAGAGTTTCCGAAGTTAGGACTATGTCTGAAGTTAGGGAGGTTTATCCTATTAGTTTTCATTATCAACGAGGTCACTTTCAAAAGTTACATTTTTATCTAGATCAAAACAGCTCTTTCATCTGCTCACTCCTGGCAATTATTGTTATTTTTAAAAGTAAAGTTTGTTTTATTTAATGACGCCTCTAGAGCACATTAATTTTTATCTGATCATTGGCTATTGGACGTCAGACATATGGTCATTCTGACATATGTCCTTAGAGGAAACCCGCTGCTGCCACATAGGCTACTCCTTCCAATAAGCAGCAAGTGATCTTTTACATGCACCGTCCCACAGACAGGACAGTACATACCATGGCCTTTGATAAACCAGTTGTGGACCACTGGTTGGAACAGAAAATGTTATTTTTAAAAGCCTCTGTTCTGAAAATCTACATTTCATAATATTTTTCATATATCAATAACTATATGACAGTGTACAAACACCTACAATTACCCATTACCAACTCATACTCCATTTTATTTATATTTTCTGTTGTCTATAAAGCAAGTCACATGACCCGATTTCTTGATGTTAATTCAAAATTATATATTAATAGTCAAGTTATTTTTGTACTTTTTTCAATAACAAAAATAACAATACTTTTTTTTTAAAGATAAGCAAATAAATAAAAATAAAGAAAGTACCAATAACAGTTTAATGACATGCATATACTGTAGTGCAGGAAGTTTGTATTATTTCTAGAGGAACTGAAACATGCACTGTACAGACTACTCTGTACAAATGACACATATTTAAAACCAACATATTTACAGGACTTGGCCTCAAAATACATTCTATTTATTATAATTATTTCAAACATTTAGAGTAATTCCTTCAAAAATTAGTATAAAGTTGCAAATTTAAACCAACTTTGATTAGCCAAATACTAAAGTTTATAAACAAAAAATAAAAAATATCTGTTTGGGCTTTTTAAAACAATTTTGGCAATTATTTATATTATTAATATATTAACTATCACATTATTTTTTTAAATGCATTCCTGCCAACCCAAACTTTTTTTTGGTAAATTGTATCACTTATAAAAAAATATATTCTAACAGTCTCACCTGTATACAAGAGCCAATATGTTCAACATGGTGGCTACATCTGGATGATCATGGCCGCTCGTTTTCTCCAGATCTTCGAGAGCCTGCTTACACAGAGGCACGGCCACCTCATAACGCCCTTGTGATGCATACTGGATGACTAGATTATGTAATGTCCGCAGTCGTGCCGGAATCTCGTAACCACCACTTGCAGCCTGGGCCATGGCACTTGGTTGTGTTGGGGACAGAACTTAAATTAACCAGAAAACACGGTCAATTAGTATCCACTACAAACATGTTTCAGAATTAGTAATAAACATTTTACTGCTCATGCAAGGTTTGTAAGCACTTTCGAAATTTTCCCTTAGATGCAAGCATAACTCATGTCAGACCATGTGTTCATGAGAGGCATACTTCACCCTGGTTTGCTCTGATTAGTATATTAAATTACACAATGTTAGTTTTTGAGAAAATCATTCACAGAGTCGTAGAATAAATAAGGGTGTTTCTTCTTTTAATTATTTTACATATAAATATTTTTTTTAAACAATTTTAATCTTAAAGAAAAAATATAAAAGCCCGTCACAAATGCATTAAAAGTATCCAAATGAGACTTGATTTACATAAGAAATGATTTTGAACTTTTCTTTATTTTGTTTTATTAATAACTGGCTAAAGGAACCATTCCTCTTCAAGCAACTGATGCTCAAGGATATTTTTACATAAATAGCTAGACTACTTCCTTGCATCATAGACGGCTATCGTTAGTAATATAAGATCTATATGTAACACAAAACTGACATTCCATGAACAAGAGATTCCAAATAGAAAACAATCTCATTTCATGTAGTTATTACCTTCTGGGGAGGTCCCATCTTCGTCGTCATCTGGAAAACCAAGGTCAAGGCCAGTTTGTGATGTTTGCTGATCTACTGTTTCTTTATCCTCTGGCTGTAAAGATATTATTTTTTTAATATACACAAATATCTTACAAACTGCTAAACATCAATTTAACCATAACAAGATTATGGTTTCAGATATTATTTTTTTCAAAGACAATTACTGTGGCCTCAAAAAACAACTAATTTTGACTCATAAACACAACTTACCAAATTAGGCTCATTGGAATCATATTTTTTCATTTCATTCATGAATTCTAAATGTTTTTTCTCCTCCTCCAGTGCTGCCACTCTCTGCTCACTTCCCTGGAGTTTCTGTTGTGTGTTCGCTAGCTCGTCTCGAAGCCAACCATTCTCTTGACATAACCGGCGCACTTGTGCTCGTAACTTCTGCTTTTCTGCCTCAGCATGTTGAAAATGATGACCAAGAGACATCATTACCTTAACACATAAAAACAATTACTAGTACATAACCACACACAATAATGTAAACAGAGTAACAACATTTGTTGTGTACATTCAAAATATATACATTTATTTTATTAATTAACACTGTGTAACATGTGGATCATTTGAAAATCCCAGTTTATGTTTGTTTTAATCATTATTCACTTGACTTAATGAATGTCAGTGACAAAAGAAATATTGTTGTCAAGACTTTTAACCTGTACATTTAAGTACAAACCTTTTTTTATTAATGGATACATGGCTATGGATATAAATTGCTACAGGTCAGAGGCATCACCAATAACCATCTTTTGCCACTGGATAATAATTACTGTCATTGGGAAAGCTCCTTCCAACCAGTGATACACAACTGGTTCATCAAAGGCCATGGTATGTGCTGTCCTGTCTGTTGGACAGTGCATATAAAAAGACCCATTGCTGCTTTTCAGAAAGAGTAGCCTATGTGGTGACAGCAGGTTTCCTCTAAATACATATGTCAGAATGACCATATGATTGACGTCCAATAGC
>JAULBS010109286.1:0-15226 GCA_032355785.1 Symmetromphalus regularis | reverse complement strand
ATGTTGACTCTTCATAATTCACAATGGAATCTCTAAATTTTGTTTTGGACTCTCCATATTTTCTCTCATGAGTCCACAGACTCTCCATATTTTTGGATGAATGAGAACCCTATATTTCTGGAGTTTATTTTTGACACACACTTTCCCTACAAACAAATTTAATAAACAACTTGTAGGTAGGTAATACTTGAAAAATAGGTTGATGTATCTATGGAACTATATTTTACATTGAGACATCTGTACTTCAACAGAACCTTGTTCAAGGTTATGCAAATTAAGCTATTAAACTATTCTTTGTTAAACAAATATATGGCGAAGTCAGTGTCATATTTACGGTTGTTTAAGCCATTCGGAACACGTCGGCCGATTACAAATTCTAAATGTTATTATTTATATTATCTAGAAAGTACTAGAAATACGCATTTTAAACTCGTTCGAAACAAAAACAAATGTCGGACAAAATGACCGCTAGTAGTAAATTTGTGACTGTCAAAACTCCTGCATTCATTCTGGATTAACGACAACAAATAGTTGACAACAAACTATTGAGGACGAACATACACAGGATGGAGGCGAACTGACAACTTCGTCTGGGGCGAACTGGCATGGGGGCGAAACATCTGGTACCCATATTGATAAGGACTATAAAGACAAAATTTATGCTGGCTTGTTTCCACTCACCTGGCCCTGGGGCAAGTTGATGGCTATAAAATTCACACCCTATATTTCAACTTAAATATTTTTTGGATGACTGCCCCTTTAAGGAATAATGGTTTACTTCTTAAATGAAAGCAATAATACATTTCCCACATGTGTTTTATAAATTTTATAATGCAATAATAATAGAATGTATACATTTTACAGTCACCCAGTCACCCTTGGTATTAACCAGAGTTTCTAGCACTTAACAGCTTTGTTATTACTGGTGTTTGCTGTCTACCACTCTAGTCTATACTAAAAACTGTCAGAGATTCAGCGACTGTACGGTAGCAGGGAAATACAGCTCTAATAAGAAAAGATTGACAGATATAATGATACCTACCTTTAGATCAAAGATTTTCTCGTTCACTGGTGACAAATATTCCCATATATTAATCACTAATAAATGCACAACAAGAAGAAACCTCAAGGCACGTACCTATATTTCAGAAAAACTTCTATTTTTAAAACCAGAATCTTTTCAGATATCCCTGTGCCCACCCACGTGCTCATATCATGTAACAACAATACCATTTGAATTGTAGATCGTTTCTTATTAGAGCTGTATTTCCCTGCTACCGTATGGTCGCAGAACCTCTGACAGTTTTTACTACAGAGTAGGTGAAAATAACAGGGTAGTCAAAACTTTTCCTTAAGTACCTGAAAATTCTCAGCACTTGTCATTGTAAAATGACACTAAAGTTTGCAAAACAAGAGCCATGAGCATCAAGACGAATTTTAGAAATGAAACCCAGAGTATTTAAAATATGTAGATGTTTGAAATGTTTTTTTTTAAATATCCTGCAAACCCTTCATATTTTTCATTTTGATCTTGGAACCTCTTTTAAGTCTGTCTTTTTTAGGCTTTAAGAGAGTGAATTCAGATGTACAAATGTAGATGACTAAAATATATTTTCAGTACAGATATACATACATATATATTGATGTTTTTAGGGTGTAATTTCTCACTAACTCTAAGTGGAATCCAGCAAGAGTAATCACTTCTATTTAAAAAAAAAAAAATGCTAGACTGGTAAATTAAAGAACTAATAAATGTGTCCATCTTACTCTCAGTTTTTCCTAATTGTCTATTATAAAAAAATCAATATGAACCACTTCCCAAGATCCTTGACTGAGCTTCCAAATTGATGATGAAAAGAGTAGGGTGCATGTTATGTAGGTCACAGACATTAATACTAACATACTGACTTACATTTTAAAATGGTACACAAGTTCAATTGCATTACTTTTATTATTAAAACCAGGGCCTTTGTCAGTTTGTGATCCAGTGGTAGAACATCGAACTCTCAAGCTGATGACAGTGGTTCAAAACCTGCTGGAGGTTGGCTCGCACATTTGACGTCATGTCAAAGTTTGACATCCAGTAGTCAATGATTAATAAATGAATGTGCTCTAGTGGTGTCGTTGAACAAAACAAACCATATTCAAACCATTTACCCTTATCACCCCTCAAAATTCACATCATCTTGTGACAGTAATCTAGTAAATACCCGATAATGATAAAAATGCTGTCGCAGATCAATTTTGTGACAGCTTTTTGCAATGGCACTGCGGATTGCAGTCGCAAATTTCGAGGGCTGCCTAGTCACTTATTCAACTTTAGTTAAAGAAAATCCATGGGAATCCAACCCCTGAAATTGCCCGCGGCAATCGGCAATACTGTGGAGATTGCCACAGAGTTTTTAATTCTCTGCAGCAAAAAAGTGCCGTGGACTAATTAGATTTTTTCAAGGTGTATTTATTTCTTATTATTAAAAATAAAGTATACTTTATGCTAAAATCGACATGGAAAATGACAATAGACACTTTCTCTACAGTATTTATTTTGCTGTGGGTATTTTCTTAATTGGGAATCCACTTTTTCAATCATGAATTTGTTTGATGCTGATAAATATAATGGTCATATGAACATTATATTTCCAACTGATGTTAAATGATGATCAGCAATTAAAAAAAATATTGAATATAGATGTTATGGGAATTGGATCAGATTCCTACAATTTTCATTTATGCAGGGGTTGAACTTTGGGGTTTGGGGGGGGGGCATGGCAATTATTGCCTTGGATTTCTAGGAATCAAGAGAGCACCAAGGCAATTTGAGAACACATCAGGGGCACAGCAATATTTGCTTTCGTTAGAAGTGAAATTAAGAGGCCATTGCGACACAGGGACGGTGCGGCATGGCAAAAAAAGTAAAGTTTGTTTTATTTAACGATGCCTCTAGAGAACATTGATTTGTATCTTATCATCGGGTATTAGACATCAATCATATGGTCATTCTGACATTTATTTAGAGAAAACCCACTGCCACCACCTAAGGTACTCTTTCAGATAAGCAGCAAGGGGTCTTTTATATATACTGTCCAACAGACATGACATCATATACTACATCCTTTGATGAACCAGTTGTGGACCTCTGGTTGTAACTGAAAATAGCCCAAACTGCAAATGGGTTAACTGAGAAGGATCAGTCCAACGACCGATTGACTCACAGGCAGACAGGTGGCATGGTAAATGCCTTGGTAAAATTCAACCCCTGTTATGCAAATTAGATTCCTGGATTCCTGTTGCAAAATGAGCCATTACTACTAAAGATATGTTTTTTTACAGGTGATCCACGCTGTCCAGTTTCGTCCTTCCTCAAATACATGGCTCATCTTCACCCCATGACTGATGCCTTCTGGCAAAGACCAAAAAGAAATGTCAGTGATGCCGACTACGTCTGGTATGACAACACGTCTCTAGGCAACTCGACTCTGAGCAAAATAATGCAGAGGATCTGCATTCATGCAGGTCTCAAAGAAAACTATACAAATCACTCAATTCGGTCATCTTACATTCCACTCATTGAAACTATCTGTCAGGACATCTTGAACACTGGTACGTCATCAGCGATGCCACCACCACTGAGGACTCAGTCTAACTCTGTAGCTGATGATGATGGATCGTCAAATGAAACAGAGTCGCGGGATGGAGACCATGAAGAGGAGACAACTGATGACCATTCTGTTGGTAAGCCTAACAGCATGAGTCGAAATTCATTATTTGAATGTGAATGGTAGTTATTTATTTGCATGGCCTTAGAATAAGTAAAACACATGAGAGGTATAACAGCAAATGTGGAAACTGTTCATGGGGTATACAGGGGATATTATTTCGAAATCTGAGGTAACCGGAAGTCGGTTCACGTGGTTTTACCTAGGTAACCCATAGTTCAGTTACGTGAATTATATTTGTGTAACCCATGGGTTACCTGATCGATTACCTCAAAGTTATGTTGAAATTATGTTTTAAATACGTGATTTTTAGCTCAGTTAAAACAAAATACAAAAGAAAACAATTTATAAAACATTTTTTTAATATTTGCTAAAGTTAGCTATGTTTCTTTTAATTATTTTTTAATGACACTTCCAGATTTCTTTTTTCGTTTCGCACCATCCAAGCTACTTTCACTTTATCTGCAGTGATGTTCCAAATGCTTGTTTTTTAAAGCTCATTCTGCGATGTGGGTATTTTAAAACTTTTGTAAGACCTGTTTACGTTAAAACTGTGTTCAGCATTTGTAAAATTATAGGCATTCTAATATTATGTTAGCATAATTATGTTCCTAAAGATGAAATAGCAGCAGATAATTTAGCCGTCCCAAGCATCCATGGACATTTCATTAAAACTTTTGGCTCGACTCTATACTCAGCATTTTTAGTTAGACCGGTCGCAAGTTGCAACTGTTGCAATATAACGTTGTCTACTGGTTCATTGTGCATCAAGTATCTAAAAATCAGTCCAAAACATTTGTCGGAATACTTGTATGTCTGCGTGAACAAACTTCCTATAATTATTAAGTTTGGAAGTTTTAATTTCTGAACATCTACAGGTCACGACGTAACCGATTTGCGGTTCGCATAAATTTAATTGTGCATAACCCACACGCAAACAGAACAGCAGTTCGCGTGAAATATTGTGCCCTGGGTATATGATGAAGATTTCGATAGCTATTTTGAAATATAACATATATTTAGGCACAAAAACAAATTGATTGTTTCTGGGAACATACAAGTAAACAAGTTTTGGTTGGTTGAACATTTATTATTATTATTATTTAAAGATTTACCAATTTTTGATAATGAACAAAAATAGTAAAATGTCAAGTAAAAGGTTTGCATTGACCACATTTAAAAAAAAAATTGGGTCGAGTGACCAAAAATACTGATAGTTCTACAAAATATCAGTGTGTTAACAGTTAAGTTTAACTTGTGTAAATGATTTCACATGACTGAGTCTCCAGAAAGCATTCACATTTGTTAAAAAATTTTAAAGATATTTTCAGTGCCTATGTTGGCTCTTTTTGTATAATTTAAACATTATATCTATTTACAGGTCTACAGGCAGCAAAATTAAAAGTACTTCAGCTTCTTCGAAGCCTGTTGGTCAAAGATATTCAGAAATTTGCTGACTGGCTAAAAACGGTGCGCGTTGAACATCACTCGGGAGGTGAGCCTGTTAACTAATTGACTGTAACTAAGTGACTGTTACTAAGTGACTATAAATAAAACATGAATGTTTATGCTAATTATTAAAACCATTAGATGGTAACTAAGTGACTTTGTATTACTAAGTGTCTGTAAATGAAACATGAACGTATATGCTAATTATTACAGCCATGAGTGGTAACTAAGTGAGACAATTAACTAACTGATTGTGAATGAAACATAATGTCTAGATACAATCACCAGATGCAAATGCAGGATTTCTGAAAAAGGGGGTCCAAATGTGGATTTCTGAAAAGTGGGTGGCGTCCAAAGGTGATTAGTGAATAGAAATAAGTGAAAAAATGGTTAATTTTCGTAAAATGGTAATAATAAAAAAATCTAGAAAAGTGGGTTCGTGACCCCTGGATTCACTACTGAATCACTACTTATTAAAGCCATGGAGTGGGTCTTATCTCAGTGCTAAAGCTCCATTCTGAGGAGACTCTGTTACAGACTCGACTAACTGCCTGGAAGTACATGTACATAAAAGTCACCCTTTTTTGCTAATCTAAAATAAGTTATGGCAGCAGCTTTCTTCTGTAGATGATACATCACAAATACCAATGTGCTGGGGGGTTAGTACACAAGTCAAACATTCCTTTCATAATAAAGCCATTTTAAACTTGTAGGGATTCTAATTCATACTCATTCATGTTTTACTCAGGATTTACGGTTAACAGTGATGGCAAGCATTGGAATTATATTAAATTACAATAATAATATTGATATCAAGAAAATTTACAGACATGGTTATGAAATTGATGGGGTTAATTTTCAACGTGAGTGCTGGGCAAAATAAACTTTATGACTATGAAACATTCCAAAATGAATGTCAGTGAGTGAATGACAGACCATTTATTTTCATGTTCTGTTTTTGAACACTATACATATGTTGTATTATTAACCTACTGTTTGACCAAGTGATGGATAAATATAAACTAGGCACACTATACTTCGCGTCACCGGAAGTGGAACAACAAAACACCAGCATTTTTCAGTTGAAAAGTAAGCGTCAAAAGGACAAACAGCTGCCTTTCAAACCTTTTGCAACGTGTACATGATACACGAAAGTATTTCACTTCATAAAATTTTGGATTATGTATAGTTGCTACGGTAACAAAAATTGTAACTGAAAAGTGCAAAAAAATGCTAAAAACACATTAAAAAAAATCCTATAAATGTTTTTATTATTCATTATATCTTCTTGAAATTTTGTATCAAAGTTAGGTCTTTCATTTAATTTCCAAAACAGTTTTCCTTTTTGTTCTACAGTCCCTTAAAGAAAAGTTAATGTTAAAAACAATGGTTCTAATCTGACGTGACGCGAAGTATAGAAGTTAATAATTTTAAAGTATGTAATTGTAAAGTAACACTATGTACATATAGATTAGATGGCAAGAACAATATTTAACTCTTTCTTACACAGCTCTAAATTTCAGCTTATTAGCTTTGGTTTATTTTAAATTGGTCATAATTAATAGTAGCTGACTTATTTTGGGCATAACACTTAGCACTGCAACCTGGGTAAGTGTAAAACTACGGAAACACCTTCGAACTTCTCCCCAGCATACACTTTATGTATTAGTAAACTTGATGTAAAAAAAATGATACGCTCTTATAGAAGAAATTACCATAACCCTCATAACCTAAGTCATTTTTTGTAGGTTTGAAAAAAAGACACAGAATTGCTTTAGTTACCCATCAGTGATTATTTATTTGGACTTAGGCAGATTATGACAACTGTTATAATAAGTGAGCTAGGTTGAAAATATCAAAATGGCCAAAAAATGACTTAGTGTTAGACACTTAGGTTATAAGGGTGACGTTATGGTCTGTAGTTTTCACATGACTAATCTTCATTTTGTGAACAATTTTTTCAGAGTTGATAGTTCTCTGCAGTCCAGTAGACCAAACATCAGTTGACCTTCCTGATGAACACACGACTGACAAATCGGACCACTCTTTGTCTTCTAAAAACATTTGTAGCTTGGCAGGTATGCGAGAGAAAATCAAACAGAATGGAACAAGCAGCAGTTTCTCATCATCAACATCATCGGGTTCGAGTTCTAGCATGGATATGAGTGGAAACCAGTTGGAACTTGAAAAACAAGACTCGTTGGCCTTCAAGCAAGGCATTTCTGTGAACCCAGTCAAGTTTGATACAATTGCGGGTACGTCGTGCTCAACTACCGATCTTTCTCCTTTCAAGGTTACCATTCCATCACATGATACTCTTCTTGTCTCAGGCATCAGTGACAATGTGCAGATGCTTCTTCATACTAAATCGGGTAATACTTCAGTAAAAGAATCACTTTCCAGTCGCATATTTTGTTCCGAAAATGAAATGGATGTAGCTGAGGTAGCAGCCATTTTGAATTCTTGTGATAGATTGAAAGGCAGACACGAGGTGAATGTGAACACTGGCCAGCAGACGCCAGTTCCTTCTAAACATGCTATACATAAGACAACAGTGATGCAAAAAATAGGTGGAAAGTACGATACATGCATCAAACTAGATGTAGGATCTCAGAAAATTGCGGTTGTTAGTGACAAGAGGACTGGTCCAACGGCCATTAAGTTGAGTCCTTGTTTAAAAAGACAGGCTAGGATTGAAGGGGTTGATAACCACACTGACATTCCGTTACCAAAACGCTTTTGTAAGAGCAATAGTGACGTGACAACAAGTTACGGAAACAGCCGTCTGCAGTCCGTACCCACCGGTTCTCTAGATACACCAAACTACGTGCGGTCTTTTGACCTCGGTGAAGAATCCATTATGTCATCGCCACTGATGAAGAAAAAGAGGGTGACATTTGGAAGTGATGGACGCAATATGGCAGTGAAAAGAGAATCCGTGTTGTGACAGCAGTGATGTAGCTGTGAACATTGTAAATTAGCATTTTCTCGTGAGCTAGTCGTGTTTTCAATCTGCCGTACTATGTACATGTTTCATATATATTTATATTGTATCAATATGGAATTTATTCTTCATTGCTCATTTTGCCCAAAACAGCATAGTTGGTTGTCAGGGTTTCTGCCTGAAAATAATTTGAGGGTACGCAGAATGGGTACTCCCCTAGAATTATTTTTTTTGAAGCAAGAAAATGAATTCTAGACCACTTTGACGTATGTTAGCTATGATTACTGTTGTATACTAACAATCTAACTGATTATTGATGCTGGCTTTGTTGTCTTTGGCTCCTTGAACCTTTAAAAGAAAGTTGAGGTTACATTTGTACCCTCAGAAAATTTAAGGGTCCAGAATTTTACCCTCTGGTGGAAACCCTGGTTGTTGATGAACTGTATTAAGATTTTTTAGTGCTATTGTTTGTTATGAACCGAGTTAAATCTCACACAAAACATGGTGTGAGAGCTGAACACAATTTTGTGTAATTTTATTATTAGCAAAATTGGAACATGATAACTGTCTGTAGATAATACTCCTTTAATATTTAATAATGTGGCTTGTTAAAAATTTGATAGTTTTACCATTCAAATTTGACATTTTTGTTTTATAAACCTTCAAGTTGTTATTGCTAATTTTTTATGTAAATTATTTGTCAGTTTTATACAATCATTTTGGCATATAATTATTCATTGTTTTGCTTTGGATATTCATTGTAAATTTTCTATTTAAACTTGTGAAAAATATTTGATATTTTAATTTCATCTTCAATTTTTATAAAAAGTTTTATTAGCAACGTTATTTTTATCCAGTATAACTTCTGATTTAGTCGAGTATTTAATTGGTAGACAAATTTTAACTTTTTACTTTTGTTAGATAAAATGATATAAACATTTTTATAATGATATATGTATTACTTTTTTTTAAACATCTTGATGAATGAACAGTTTTTAACTTTAAAGTTTAGTGTAATAGTTGAACGTAGAATATGGTTTTATTTTAGAATTTACTTGTGATAATAATTACCTATTAATTGATCCATGCATAATTAACCCTAATAGTGTCAAATATTTATTGTAGTTCTAAAAATAACTTTTTAATCATGCTATAAAGGGGCTTCCCAAGCACTGAACATGGCCCCAAAGCATCAGTTTATTTTAGTGTTCATAAGGCCAAACAAAATAATACCCTTGGTTTACATCACATGGATGATGAAAATTAGGGTGGGTAGGTAGGTAGGCATAACATTTTATTTATTTAACAAATTTTTTTTTGAAGGTTTATTTTTGAATTGTTCCTGGGACAGATATGGGTGTGATACTGTAAATAATCTTCCATGGTTGACGATGTCCACGAGATCCACTAGCCCCTAGTAGATAAAATGTTACGGGGTCGGCGATTCTGATGGAGTACGATTGGAGTCTGTAGCATACAATATTTTTTCTCACCTTTATAAAATTATCTGTAGTCGCATTTTATGGAAAATATGGTCAGTTGTACCAAGGGTATTTTTTTATTTGGCCTAATATTAAATCATGCAAGTGAAATCTATTTACTGTAATAGTCCTGATTGGTGCAATTTAAGTTTTTTAAGTAATTTAGTAAGGTGTCAGTTACTCTCTAAGCACTGTTTTTTTCTAATAAATGAATATTTGATAGGGTGTTTTGTAGGTGTACATGTAACAGTGTAAACATACATAAATAATATTAAATATGTATAGATGTGTCTTGCGGAAAGCCACTAATTTGTTTTGATATTTTATTTATTTTCTGTGTGAATATTTAAAAAAAAGCAAAATGTATACAGAAGAAAGAAATGTTCTGTAATTAGTTTTATTATCATCATTTTTTAATAAATAAAGTTATAGATTTATAACACTAAGACAATCTGTGTCATCTAGGAATATTTTTGTTTTCAAAATCAGATTTCAGTTTTTAAAATTCATTTTTTTTTTCTCCTTTTTTTCTTTTTTTTTTTTGTGGGGGAGAGGGTGATGTAGGATACAATCTAGAAAAGACAACTATATTATAGTTTGAAAGATTATTCCCTGGTATACAAAAGGTAGAGCATTGTAATTACATTTAGGGCACTTGTGATTTTGAAAGGGAGATCACCACCATTATCCTACCTGGATCTTCTTCTTTGCTATTTAAACCAATACAAGGATTTGTTTAGCATCAAGATAACCCATTTACCTTTTCAATTGTAAATTAGCAGCATGTACTTTTCATTAGCCTTATGTTAGGAAAACTTTCATATTGTCAAAGCATATTTTTCATTTTCATTTGAAAGTGAAAATTGGCTAATTTCTCTTGCATTGATGGATTCAGGCATTATTTTCAAAAGTGCACAGATATCTACTCAAAAATGAGCAGCTTCTGAACCAAAAGGGTGTAAGTCTGGGTTTGGCACTTACTGGTATCACTGAATGTCCTTGTGAGCTGTATCTGGTGCACAAAGGGTGTATGTAGGTTTCTGAAGCTATCCCACATTTATCTTGAAATCAAAAGATATTCCACCTACAACTTGTGTCTATGTGAGAAACAGTTTTTGTCCCTTTTCTCCATTACTTGCTACCACAACTGACGCATTGTTGGTTCTGAGGCAGTGAATTAACATTTCTGTTTTTCACATGGTTTAATATTTTCATACAGTTTTCAGACTGAGTTTGGATAAAAACCAGTAGCCAGATATTAAGAACAGATATCTGTAGTTTATATTCCTAGCTGTAGATCTGTATTTTAGGAATCTTAGCTACTTAGAAATATAGATTTTGGATTTTAACAGAAAAGATAAATAGGCAATTCCACTGTCACGGGTGTGACCATCAGAGAGGTTTTATAGAATATACAATGAAAACCTTACAAAGTGGCTTTGGTTTCAAGGTGTGATTAGAAACACTGACACCCAAATTATGAAGTACAGTCACCATTATATTTGAAAGAGAACTAATATAGTGACTAGCCAAAGTTTTACCCCTTTAACGGGATTGACCTTAACTGTCGCACCCGTTACAGGAGTAAAACATTGGCTGATGAATATAAGAGGCTTCTGATAAATATAATAATGAATGTACTTCATAATTTGAGTGTCAGTGTTTCTAATCACATCATGAAACTAAAGCAGCCATGTCATGTTTTCATGGTATATTCTGTACAACCTCTCTGATGGTCACACCCGTGACAGTGAAATTGCCCAAATGTATATATATTATAGGTATAGATAAGTGTTGTGCCAGTGAAATGTGAATACTCTGTAAAAAGCTTCTATCTGAGTACAAATTTAAAAGTATTGCTGGTATTTATACTCATGGGCTGATTAAAACTAGTCACAGAGTCCGCTACGTTTCCAGTTAGATCAAATGTACTGGATTGGCTATAAACATTGGCATAGTCAGGGGACGTTAGGGACTTGTTGTCCACAGGGTCAACTACATTTCCAGTTAGATCAAATGGACTGGATTGGCTATAAACATTGGCATAGCAAGGGGACATTAGGTGCTTGCTGTCCACGGGGTCAGCTACATTTCCAGTTAGATCAAATGTACAGTTATCCTGTACTAGCTATAAACATTGGCAAACTAGAGGCCTATGGGCTTGCTGTTCACACCTCCTTTTTTCTCCCAACCTTATATAAAATTATTTGCTTGACTTGCAAACATATAAGTGGTTTTCACTGCTCTTAATTCATATAAATTCAAATTTACCCTTAATTATTTCACAGATTCAATCTTTAACAACTATAAAAGCAGTAATTAACAAACATAATGTGGGTGCCCCATCCCAGTATAAAATAGTGACTATGCCAATGATTCTAAAAAATTCTAAAGTCGTATTTCTAGAAATGTATTAAAAAGGATGAAGTTGACTGTGTCACTTTAACATTTGTTATTATTATAAAGTTCTCTTCAGCTGCAGAACTGATGTGAATATAGCAATAGTTTGCATTCAATGTTATACCGGTGAGCTAAGTATGCATGTATTTATTACTGTTAATATATATATAAACTAAATGTGTTCTAAGATGTACATTTAACCACAGGCTCAGAAGTTGACCACATAGGGACCACTTAATTATTAAATAACATCTGTGTTTATGGTTATCTGACCAGCTCTTTAAAAAATGAATGAGATAAACAAATATTTATTTCTTATAATGTACAATCCAGGCCCGTAGGACCAGGGTGGAGGATGGGGGGGGGGGGGGGCATGTGCTCCACAACATGAGCCTTTTTTTTTTTTTTTACAGATTAATGTTTGCCATTGTAACCAAAATCTGATATACAGTTTGTCCCCAATCTGTCAGTGCTCCCCCCTCCCCATCCCCTCCCAAAGTAATTCCTACGGGCCTGCTATCATTTATCTTCAAATAATCTCTAGTGCAATACATTATTAATTAAAGCCATATATATTACACTCCTTTATTTCTCTATATTATTATTATTTTAAAAATGTGTTTTTCCAAAACTTGATAGCGTTCTGTAAGAGTTTTTGGACTGTAGTATACAAATTTCAATATATACTGAAAAGCAAAAGAAAAGCAAATTTAATTTGCAATGTTTCATTGAATAAAAGTTAACAATATTTTGATGTTGGCTGTTTTGCTTACTGGAGAAGTGTAAAGTGTGCATAGCATGAGTTTTATGGTTTTATAAATTTTTCGTCTAATTTGATTAAACTTAATCTGAACAAACATTTGCGTTTCTTTTGCTGTTCAGTATAGTAAATGTTTTACAAATTTGAATCATTGTATTAACTTAGGGGATATGTTGGTCTAAACAGTAGTTAACAAATAAAACTGGTACAGTATTGCAGCCCTGAATAGTTAATGATAGTATAATACTAATGTTCGTATAACATACAGGGTTATTTTGTATAACATACTGGGTTATAGTGACTAAGTTATACATAATTTTTATAAAGGCTACTATAGTATGGAAGTACATGTGCCTGTGGAAATACCATATAAATAACATTATTTCAGTATTTGAACTTTGAAGACTTAAATATACACACGTAATGTATTATGTAAATACTTTATTTCAGTTAGTGCACTTCTATTGGTTTATTTAACCAAACTTTTTATTTCGTTTCTCTGCATCAGAGTCTTTTTCAATTTATTAATTTTCAGTTACAAACCAACTTACGTATCTTAATAATTTTGTATAAACACTTGCAATTATTTAAGCGGAGGTGTAAATTGGCTCTCAAAATGGGTATTCATTTAAGGCTGTTTTTGTAGAGCATTTAAGTTACAAAAAATGTTTACTATTCATTATTTTGCACACATGAGCAGGTGTGGATGCAGGATTTCAGAAAGGGTGGTGTCCAAATGTGATGGATGAATAGGACTGAGGGAAAAATGGTTCCTTCCACTCCAGAACCCTGGACCCCCTCTGGATCCGCTACTGGTGAATGAAATATATGCATTCATTTTTAGTATATTAAAAACAGTTTTCTCCATCTTTTAAAAAAAATCCTTTACCTAGGTATTCATGTTTCTACCCTTCAATCCTCAAAACAGTGATTAAACGAAATTATAATGGTTTTCAAATGTCAGGCTTGGTGGGGTAAATGTAGTTAGTTGACTACACTGCATACAGGCAGCAAAATTGCCACGCAGTTGAATGTACACTGCGTAAACGTCATCATGCTCAGGTAAACACATCAGATGTGCTGCATAACTGCATATTACTACTGAAGCGTGATTCTGTATTGATTTCACAAGCAGTGCAATATACCGTGAATGCTGCAATGAAATAACAGGTGCTGATGCAGGATTTCTGAAAGGTAGGGTGGGGGTGAGGGTCCAAATTTGATGTTTTAATAGGACTGGGTAAAAATGGTTCATTTTTACGTCCTTCCACTCTTAATATATATATATATATCTATATATCTATCTATCTATATATATATATATATATATATATATATATATATACATTGTTCATATCCAAATTCTTTACAATAGCATAAGAAAGAAAAAAGAAATATATATATATATTTGTAATTCAGTTATTTGGCGGTTCCGTTGGGCAAAATGTCTTGGAGATGTATCATTATTTGTTTAAGACAAATATTACAACATTAACTGCGTCACCTCTTACTAATGGGTTTATACAACCACAACAAAAAACGTGTTAAATAATTTTATTCACAGTTATGTACAGTATATACACGATATGGCGAAATCACATGATGTGTCCACGATAGATGTCTTTGAACAGTTTTATGAACTAAGCCCATTCATAATTTGACCTGGCCTATAACTGTCGCAATGAGTCAGTAAAGTTGTAAGTTCAGGAGTAAACCATTCTCTGTAGAAATAAAAATACAATACAAAATTAATAATACCATTTATGCAACAGCATTTTTATATTTTATTCTTATATCAATTCTCTCCTCTTTTTTTATGTTTATTATTATTATTATTTGTAGTAGTAGTATTAGTGGTGTATATTATTATATTTATTATTATTAAATTGTTTTTTACGATAACTATTTTTTTTTATATATTTTTTTTATTTATTATTATTTATTTTTATTATTATTTTAATTATTTATTTATATCTGATTTTGAATAGTATTAGTGGTATATATCATTAAATACACTATACAGCCACTGCCGAGTGAGGAGGGGGTTGGAGGGGACCTCCCACGTTTTAGAGAACAACTAATAAAAAAAATCATTAAAACAAATGTTTTGTTGTATAAAAATATTTTCAGGCTCGGTGACAAAATAAAGTTGCCAAAATTCGGACAATTTTCGAAGTATGAGGGGGTTTCAACAGGAACATTGCTGCCCTTCGGTCAACTACTTTTCAAATGTAATCCGCGGGCACTGTTATATCAAGTTTGTAAAATAAAAATTAAAATGACAAATGAGTCCCCTGAGTTTATCCAGAAGAGTGAGTTATCCTCAGTTTCTATTTTTAGCTCAAATATTGAGATCGTAATCATCAGTTATCATCATTAATTTGCCTGTATAAACTGAGGATAATTATGATCTTTTAATTGTAAGAGATTTCAAAAATATATATATTTTGGAGGATTGTCACAATGTTCAGCTATG